>JBBMOE010000077.1:970675-1057508 GCA_037975065.1 Chaetodon trifasciatus
TGTCATATATATATATATATATATATATATATATATATATATATTTGCTCCTTTTGTTTCACTTGATGCTAAATTTTGGTATACTGTGCAATGAAGCTGAATCAAATCTAATTTATCAAAGTCCTCTAACATGAGCCACATGAGTACTTTCTGATCTGACAGCCTTATTTTGATCTTTTTTCTTATCTCACTGTATTTGTATGCATACTGAAGACCTGACTAATGGTGGTGTGACTGTGTTGATTTACACCTGTGGTTGACTCGCTTGGTTGGCCACCCCACCCTACTCTGTATGAGACTTTCTAGTGCTACAACAACATCATGCTACCTTCAACTCTGCTCCAGACAGGCAAGAGTAATTATTCACACAGCTAACTGAGGTTCTGCTCAGGTAGAAGTATACATCGGTCGTATTTGGCATCTATTAGGTTCATTAACAAAAAAGACATATCTTTGTTTTTATTATTTTAAGAGCAGTGTTCTTTTTGTTTTAGCAATGAACTCGTCAGGAAACATCAGATGATCACACAGGTTCCACTCAAGCCAACATTTTATCTAAAACTCTCCACTGTTTGGAGTTAAAAGTGCAATTTGTCATTGTACAGGAAAACTGCATATTTGTACAACTACAGTAAATACAGAAGGGTCAAGTTCAATCCAGTATTCTGTAAGCATCATAAAAGTTTAGCAACTGTTTTGGTACTAATTTTACCATTCACTTTTTCAGTGAGTCGGAATTTTCAGTCCTACATACTTTTGTGTTTGACTCACTCGTACGGTTCTGTCTGTTCATCAAGTTACTTTTGTTTTTGACTGTATGTTCATGAATGGATGATCAGCCAAATAATCAAAGGAAATCAGTGAAATAATCAAAGGAAACATGCACAAATAATGTGTGATTTAAGAAAATAAATAAATAAATAAATGCTGCTTGTCAAATTCCAGCCTTCATGTTTAAGGAGGATAGAGTCTGGTCCAATTTACAACAACTAGAAACCCAAAAGTAACCAAAGGGAACATCTCAAAACAACAAAAACATGAAAATAAGGTGAATGCAGAATAGGCTGTTATCCTTGATTGTGTGTTTTGTATAACAGCCTGATGAAAAAGACCCCCAAAATACTACAGCATGTGTAATGCTACGCTAATCAAAGTGGGCGCGATAGAACACCAAAAGTAATTTTTCCCTGGCACACACTTCTCTTGGCAGTCTTTCAAGGTAGGATTTCACCATCTCTGACAAAAACAGTCAGACCAACACGAGCGTGCTTAGATTCCGTCAGCTATTCAAGTGCAGATTTAATGGCACGTATACACACTTGCATACAGAACAAAGGGCAGAAGCCAAACTCCATTTGCAGGGGTGTGGAAGACTTGAGCGACAAGCTCATTATGCAGTTCAAGACATACTGTATCATCGATTAACATTCATCATGCTCAATCTACCTCAAACTCCTCATTGCCCAACCTGCGCTGCAAATGCAAAGCAGCCCCCCTGCCTTCCACTGCCACAGCCATATTTGTAGACAGAGGTTAATGGGAATGGAGCACCGTGTCACTGTATTGCCATGTATTAAGAAGACCTGCAGCTGGAAGGTTCAGGACAAGTGATGTTTACCCAGCGACACCTTAACAACATGTCAAAGTGATTCACCGCCGCTCAGGTCAGGCAATTGGGAACTGTGTTTAAGTGTGCCGCTCCCTCGTGTTGAAGGCATAAAAATAAGCATGCGGCAGGAGTCAAGTGCTGTGATGAGGAATGGCAATTAATACATACATCATAACAGCACACTGTCACTGGCTACCATGCACACCACAGCATGGTGTTACGTTGATTAGTTATCTAGGCCTCTACCCAAGACAGCAAGCACAGTCAGGGGGAAGTCTATTTACAGGTCTTTGAGAGTAACAAGGGCATAATTTTCCACTGGGGTTGGAGATTTTACAGGTTCAGTTTGATTTCCTTATTAAAATCATCTAAACATTAATTTCTAAACAGTGTCTTCTTCCTGTCCATCCACCATATTTCAGAGAGTAAAAGGGAGGTGATAAAAATGTTATTGTCACCTAGGCTGCATTCATTCCTGCAATCACAGCAATTGAGCTTTACAAGCAAGGACTTGTATCACCTTGCCCTGTGATTGGTGGATGTTTTACCTGCCACCCAGGAGGAGGGCTGCATGAACAAAACAAACCAAACACTCATTGAGTTTGTACTTCTGTTTGTAAGTTCTCAAAAAAGGTTCAAGAATTTAGCACCATTCAAAGATAAGGCAGCAAAAGACAGTGCTCTAAGACAAATATACAATATTTATCATTAAGTATGAGGACTATCCTCATCTCTGCATGGGCTCAAGACAACATTAGTTACTACTATTATACCAAACTGTCAGCTGCTGAGTTGCATTGAACAGGAACAATGTGTGGGGGGAAGAAAGATGATCTCTGGTTCTGATGCATCAATTTCGAAGTTGTAATCCAGAGTGTTTAAAAAATGTTGTCAGGGACTTGCATTGCTCAGTACAGCTCTTCCTCCTTTCCATCATCCTCTTTGTGTGCTTCAGCACTATGTTCAGTCTGTGTGGCATACAACTCCTTTCCTCATATGCTTTAAAAGATGCACCGTGTCTAACTTTTAACAGGCTGCCACACGAAATGCACTTAACAGCACTTACTTTGCTTTTGTCTTTGTCCCCAATATACATGAAGGAAGCCCAGCCAGAAGAGGTGCCACTGCTGGGATGGACTTTTTTTTTTATAATAATTTTCTTTGAGCTTTTCACATTTGCAAACAAAGTATCCATCTTTGCCATGTGGCATGCTCCCTCGCTCCACTCTGCCTCTCAGGTCACTCAGAGCTGTGGCTCTTGTGGTTTCTTCACCTTATTTCCTGGCCTGCATTTCATCATCAGCAGTGCCTGATCTGGTTTTCTCAGATCCACTTGGGTATTATGCATAATGTTAAACAGACCCGATGTACATGGGACCCGACCTGGGTCAAGACCTTGCCCCCTTGGGTCCCGACAGGTCCCATCAGGCTTGGAACACTCTCCTGCTCCAACTAAGGGAAGAAAATGATCACAACATAGCGGTATTTATTATTATACAATAATTAGTAATTACAGTCTACAAGAGTCCAACAAGTAGAAGATAATCTGGATGGTGAATATGTAAAAAACACATACATAAGGAAATAGTAATTGTTAATGTTCCAGCACTCTTAGCTTTAAACCTGCCCAATTAGTGCTGTCAGAACATGGCCACATGGCAATTAACCCTTTGAACCCTTTTGCTCAGTTTTCAGTTCTAACATTTAGAGGCTTTTGGCATCCTCTCTACACATCTTGGCGAGATATGACATGCAATATATTGTTACATGCAGGATAAGATAGATTACTAAGTGATACTGATATATATTCTCGCATGGCTTGGATTTAAAAAATGTGTTTGTACATCCACAGATGATCAACACTTGATTTGTTTTGGTGATTGCACATCCCTCAACTGTCACAGTAGACAAGCAGAAAATAAATGCTGAGGTGTGACAATATTGAGACCTCTACAGCTCACTGTCTCACTTTTACTAAGACTAAATAAAAAGACATTTCCTGATGCTGTTCAAGTGAGAAATTTAAGTGAAAGAACACACAACACATATGTACATCCATAAGAGAGAAAAAAAAGAGAGGTTAGATTCATTTCTTTGGTGTTCTTTGGATCCAAGGACATATCATGGGACCAAACAAAGAAGAGAGACTTGTGCTTTGCTTTGTGATCAATAAGTAATAACGGAAAATATACCAAGACTTTCAACTTTGCAGGAGATATATATATATATATATATATATATACACACACCGCCTGGGGCGGTATTGTGCCTCCTTCAAGCTCGGGTCCTCTACCAGAGGCCTGGGAGCTTGAGGGTTCTGCACAGGATCTTGGCTGTTCCAAGGAGTGCGCTCTTCTGGACAGAGATCTCAGATGTTCTTCCTGGTATCTGCTGGAGTCATTCTCCCAGCTTGGGGGTTACCGCTCCGAGTGCCCCGATCACTACTTGGCCCATTTTTGCCTTTATGCCCCACATCTTCTCCAACTCCTCCTTGAGACCCTGGTATTTCTACAGCTTCTCGTGCTCGTTCTTCCTGATGTTACTGTCACTTGGAATCGCTACATCCACCGCTGTGACTGTCTTCTGTTCTTTGTCTACCACCACTATGTCTGGTTGGTTCGCCATCACCAGTTTGTCTGTCTGGAACTGGAAGTCACACAGGATCTTGGCTCAGTCGTTCTGGATCACCTTGATCCTGGGACCTCCAGCCCACACTCAGTACAGATGTTCCTGTGTGCGATCTTAGCCACCTGGTTATGACGCTCCATGTATGCCGTCCCTGCCAGCATCATACACCCCGCTGTTACGTGCTGGATTGTCAGCACAAGGAGACATATATCTATATACCTATATCTCAGAATCAGAATCAGAATTCCTTTATTGATCCCCGAAGGGAAATTGTTTTTGTTGCAGTGCTCCTTACAAGGATAGAATTAGAATAAAATTAGAAAAGAAAGAAAAGACAAAGAAAATCTACCTATCTATCTATCTATAGAGAGAGAGAGAGAGAGAGATGAAGCAAGTATGAAAAAACAAAATATTTATATTGAGAATACATATATAAAACAAAATATACCACAAAATATAAAGCAGAATATAAAACAAAATATATATACTGAGAAAAAATAAACAGTATATACAAATACAATTCAAAGGGAGGAGTTGTACAGGTCGATGGCCACAGGCAGGAATGATTTCCTGTGGCGTTCAGTCTTGAGTTTTGGTGGGAGGAGTCTCTCACTGAACGTACTCCTGTGCCTGGCCAGCACATCATGAAGTGGGTGTGAGACGTTGCCTGTAGCTTAGTCAGCATCCTCCTCTCTGACACCACCGTCAGAGAGTCACACTACATCCCCACGGCGTCACTGGCCTTGCGGATCAGTTTGATGAGTCTTTTGGCATCTGCCATCCTCAGCCTGCTGCCCCAGCATGCAACAGCGTAGAGACTAGCACTCGCCACCACAGACTCATAGAAAATCCTGAGCATAGTCTGGCAGATGTTGAAGGACCTCAGTCGCCTCAGAAAATAGAGACAGCTCTGGCCCTTCCTGTAGAGAGCATCTGTGTTCTTTGTCCAGTCGAGTTTATTGACAGTATGTACCCCCAGGTACTTGTAATCCTCCACAATGTCCACACTGACCCCCTGGATGGAAACAGGGGCCACTGGTGCCTTGGTTCTCCTCAGGTCCACTACCAGTTCCTTAGTCTTTGCCACATTTAGTTGCAGATGGTTCTGCTCACACCATGTGACAAAGTTGTCCACAGCAGCCCTGTACTCATCCTCATCACCCTTACTGATACATCCAACTACCGCAGAGTCATCAGAAAACTTCTGAAGGTGGCAGGTGCAATAGTTGAAGTCTGTGGTGTAGAGGGTGAAGAGGAAGGGAGAGAACAGTCCCTTGTGGGGCCCCAGTGTTGCTGACCACTCTGTCTGACACACAGTGTTGCAGGCGCACATAATGTGGTCTGCCAGTTAGGTAGTCCACAGTCCAGGACACTAGGGGGGCGTCCACCTGCATAGTTGTCAGTTTATCACCCAGTAGAGCTGGACGAATGGTGTTAAATGCACTGGAGAAGTCAAAAAACATAACCCTCACAGTGCTTGCTGGCTTGTCCAGGTGGGCGTAGACACTATTGAGCAGGTAGATGATGGCCTCCTCAACTATATCTATCTATCTATCTATCTATCTATAGATAGATAGATATAATGTGTGTGTGATACCTGCATCCATGAATTAGCTCTCCTCAGCCAGTCTACCAATATTTGCTCTTCATATACGTTATATGTCCATCCACACACAATCAATATAGAGGCAATTTAGTCTTTACAATGACAGAAAGCTTAGGGGATGGAAGAGAAGCTGTGGGTCAGCTATATGAAAATAAACAACACCCAAGAGTGACCAGAATTAGTCAGTGCAGAAACGAAGAAGGCCTGCAGTGATTATATTGAATCTTGTCTGCCTTTCTGAGGTCAAGTGGAGTAATTTAGAGCGTAAATTTGTGTCGAGTGTCGACTAGACGCCACCTCATGCATGCAGCATTCAGGGTTATTAAAAAAAATAGCAAAAAAAAAAAAGAAAAAAAAAGCAATTTGAACACCTGACTGGGCAAGCTAATGAAAAAGTTGGCATGACCGTGTTACATAGATACAGTGGGGAAAATAGGTGAGCCACATGTAAACATTTTATTCAGTAAACATATTTTCAATGCAGCTTTTCACATAAAATCTATCTAATAAATAAATCTAATCATAAAATCTAATGCTACGCGGATAAAGAAATCCTAATGTATCTATCTATAACACAAAAAAGGTATTTGCAATAAAGTGGAATGACTTTAAGAGCATGGAACACTGTAAGAAAAAGCAGATTCTACTAATTAGCTCTCCCACTTGTGCTAATTAGGATCAACTGGCTTAGCACATGTTGGTAGGCCATTACTTCCACTCTCTGAAAAGGGGTTACCCACCAAAAGCAAATCATTTGCTACAAAGACATCGTGCAAGAAGCATCTTTTGATGGACACAGCCAAAGACTGCCGCAACAATATTGTTTAGCAACATGGCAGTGACACTGCTTACAGATTTCTCAACTCCTAAATGTTCCTGTCACCACCAGTAAGGCCATTTTCTGCAAGTGGAAGGAACATCACTCAATCATCAACCAACCACACACAGGAGCTCCTTGCTCGATCTCAGGTCGGGCAGTCAGAAAGTTAGTGAGAAGGGCAGCACAAAGAGCGAAGGGCCACTCAAAAAGAGCTCCAGAAAGACCTGGAAGCAGCTGGTACAGTCATCACATAGACGCCGTCCACCGCCACAGTGTCCATGCACGATCACCTCAGAAGACTCATATTTCTGGGATGATGGAGAGCAGCCAGATGATACAAAACAATAACTGAAGGTTTTAGCAACAATACAACATTTTGGAGGACAAATTGCTCTGCATATGACCCTAAAAATACCAGACCTCAGAGGTGGAAGTATCACGGTATGGAGCTGTGTCTCTTCTCATGGTACTGACAGAAAACAAAATTATCGAAGGGAAGATGAATGCAGCTGTGTACAGTGAAAATCTTGAGAAGAATCTGTCGCTTCCACCAAGACGATGAAGATGAGATGCGGGTGGATTTCCAAGCAGTATAGTGATCCAAAACATACTGCAAAGGAACTGTCAATTGGTTCCAGAGGTAGAAAAGAACATTGTTGAGATGGCATGGGCAATGACCAGACTTAAACCCATGAGAACACAAATTTAAAGACTATCTGTGTAGAAGGATGGGGCAAAAGCCCACCTGAACAATGTGAGAGATTGATCCATATACATCTATATAGATATCTATATAGAAGTATATGGATTTGAATGTTAATCTTTATCGGTGTAGTTTTCATTCTCAATTTCATGTGGTGAATAGCTGCACTGGAAATATGGAAAAAATGTTGAACATTATTTCCCCCACTGTAATTCCTATGAGTTTACCTGACCTTTGGGCTTGCTGTATGGTGGATGTTGCCCAATTATTTTGAAATGTTTCTCCAAAAATAGAAGCGGGAATAATGCTAAGCCTGTCTGCAAGAGCTTACCACCTTGAAAGATAATGCACCTTAAAAGAAATCCTGTGATCTGTGCGCATCTCCTTTGATTTTGCAGCTCAACTTGAACACACTTCAAAACATGCAAAGTTAAGTTTGCTAAAAGTCATACGAGGCTGACATACTGTACTGAGGAAAATGTAAAACCCAACATGGAACTGCTGAGGCAGAGAAAATGTTGTTTACTTTGATGTCATCCAACACTTGAGTGTGCAGCGGCTTAAACACACAGTTTAGTTTGAGGCACCCAAAATGAGAATGTAGCGAAACTGCATTTTGCCTCATTTCAGTTGATCAGCTGAATCCACATAATGTGTGCGATTGTTTACCAAATGGGAGTAGTTGCCCATAGAATCGTTGCAGGACAAGAAGGTTAATTCTTTTCTCTCCAAATTGTCATTTTAAGTGAACAGTCCAATGACGCTATTAATGTTATTCTCCAAAAATTACTGGGGAGGTGTTTTAACGGCTACACACCAGTACATCTTCCACTAATTCCACCTAGCTGTTTTCAGCACAAAACCCCTGGTCTTATGTATATAATGCACATTTAATTTTGGCATTATTGCAAGTGTAGTGTTCAGTGTTTTGGAGCACTTAAGCCCCCAGGAGCAGTGCAGGGATGTGAGGCAGCGCTTTGGCCACACTTTGTACTGCAACTTCTGATGGATTACATTTGTCTGAGCGTCACACATGCCCTTAAATGATTAATTGTAAAGTTGGATTTTGATTTATTTGGTCCCATAAAATTTGAAATTCAAATTTAGTACCTTTTTCCAAACCAGTCATGCCACTTCAAACCATGGAGAGGACCACAGACAAAAACACAGAGAAAAATCTCTATGTGAAATAACCAAAACTGTTTCTATTTTGGAAGTCTTTTTGGTCACGAACCACAGATCACCATTCCTCACAGTAAGAGGCTAAAAACAGGCTTTCAGTGCTTTCACATTGCTTGCTGTGCATTCCTTAGCTGCTAAAATGCTGTGAAATTCAGTCATATACTGTTTGTACTGCACTGGCCTATGGATGCATATTGCATTTATCTATACACGTGTTTGTATTTATACATGCATGGATCTATTTGATTCTCAAAATGCAGAGAGGGCACTTCGACTACTTTGGGGAATTTTGTTTTATATTATGTCAGGGAGAGAGAGAGATTTTTTGAAGGCACAGAACAGCAGAGAAAGGACTTGTGAAATTTGATCGTCGGCCAGAGTGGGTCCACATAATAAACAGTCACTCACACACACACACACACACACACACACACCTCCCAAAGTAGTTCCAACAAAAAGTTAAGCCTGGTTAAATGGACCTTATAGACTGCCTGACTGATTTAAAACTCAAAGGCCACCTGCCTGGCACCCTCGGGCCTGTAACTGCCATGACTACACTGACAGCTCGAAAATCACACGAGAGAGATTATCTTGTGGTAAAGATACTTGTGTGCAGAAGCACACAGTTGATTGCATTAAGATGCCCATGGAGCCAACCCCTGTGGATTTAACAAAAAAGCTGGGGTAGCTCTACATTGTGTTTTTAAGGTGGTTTCGGTTAGGGACTGCTGTTAATCGGCGGTGACAAAGTTGGAGATCAATACAGATTGGATAGAAGTGGGCTACAGGAGGGTGTGGAGTTTAACAGCAGGTACGGTAATTTGTTTTTAAAGACGGTACACTGCACCATAATTCAATCGTCCATAACCCATTCCAGCATCTTCAAGTTTGTTGTGCTCGAAATCACTAGCGTCTTATATCACTATGCTACACAAAGTCACAGTCACATACGTCAAATTAAAGAAAATGTCTAATTAAAAAGTTTTAATAGGGCTCTATTTCAGTATGAATAACAACTGAATGCCACACAAGTTCATAATGATAAAACTACAATAAATGTATTAAATGGACTCAATGAGATTACATTAATATTAGATTGTGCATTACATTAAATAGTGTTTATGTGTTATGCACATCATATTAATAATGCGCTGTCTTACCAATAAGAAATTCAATCTCATGATTAGAACAGCTTGTTTCCTCAGACCTAATTTAATCTTAATGGATGCCGTAAATATTGGCCACCATTCAAATTCATGCTCTAAACAAATAGAATAACTGCTAACTTCTGCTAAGTGAGCCATGCAGCTAGCATTACTACTGAGGACTGGGGGAGTGTTGGTGTTTACACCACTAACACTGGAACTTTGGACCAGCAAGGAGGAGGTGTGGCCTGGAATAGGGGGACTGTGCAGGCAAAGCTGATAAGGAACAATGTCAGGATGGGCACCAGAACTGGAGTCCTACGAGCTGTAACAGAGCCGGCCTCAGCAGCATCCGAGTGAACACGGCCAGACCGGGCCAAACACAGCCTCTGAGGCCATGGTGATTTACTGTGGCTGCGACAAGGACAGGTGGGTTCAAGAGGGAGGTCAGGCATCAGTCAGTGTTTAGCCGCCCACCTCCAGAGGCCTGAGCAATAATATTCAATCTTTTTTCTTGTAACAATAATACAGTAGAATTCGCTATTTTTTCCAGAATATGAACAATCAGTGCAACAATTAAAATTTTATAAATTTCAAGTTTCAAGTGAACTTGAAGTTGTTCCATGACTGGTTGTGTTATATTTTGTGACAAAGTGCTGGTGAGAAGCTGTCCTGGCTACAACCAGACTTCATGTAATTGAAAAGTATGCCATTTATTACTCAAACAGGTCATCGGATACATCAAACTCCTCCAGTGCTACTTCCTGCGTGACTTCATCCTCCTCCTGCTGACCACATACACTCTCCACCGGGCACCCGTGTTGGCATCATGGTTGGCATCTACTCAAATGAAACAGAAAAAGAGAGAAAGTAGTTAAAAAAGAAAGAGTGTTAACGCTGATCTAAGTAATTATTGACTGTAATTTAAGTTAGCCAATCAGCAAGCAGTTAATGCTTGCTGGGGCTAAATTACTTTCCTCCATCCAGGAACATTAGGTGCGATGAAACCAGCAGAATTGTTACCCACACTGATATTGTGAAAGATGAAATCATCCTCAAAAAACTGCAGACAGATGCTGCAAGAACCCACGGGGAAGTGCAACCTCTATAAAGTGTGGAGGGCTTTTCTTCCTTCAGACAGGTGACAAAGTACTCACTCAGCAAAACAGCAGACAGGTGTCAAATGGAGACTGAGGCTGATGTCATCATTGTTTGTCCTCAATATGCAAATGAGGGACCATTGTTAAGGAACGAAATGGAGCATAAAGAGATTGAATATATGGATCTTAACACTGTCTTTGCAAAAAGTCCTGATAATGTAGTGCTATCTCATATTTTAATATAATATATTCCTCGTATAAAGGATAAAGGATATAAAGCATTGAAGAAAATCAAACAAGTAGCCAAAGTCATAAACTAATGCAAAGATATACAATTGGAAGAAAATAGGTATAAGTAAAATACAGAATACAGGGATAACAGCAATAAAAGTCATGCTACCAGGATGATTAGCAGCTGATTTCAATAGGCATACAAGCACAACACAATACACATATTTTATTGTTATTTACTCCCGTGCATACTGTTTTGAGCATTGTCAGTCAGCTGCTCCTCTGGCAGCAGCGTCTCTCCTCTCGCACCCTGCAGACACAGGCACAACTGAGTAGCTACAGTGGCGGCGATGCTTTTATTGTGACATTCTGAAATCCCTTTAATCAAGCCGCGCATCGGTGCCGCATTCTCTCCGTCACCTGGCCGGGGAAATACTGTACCAGTTGTTCCATGTTTGAAAACAAATCTCAGTGCACATTTTTCTTTATATTAAATGATGTTTATGTTGAGTATTGCATTCAGCTTTGCATAAGTTTTTTTTGTATTAGTCACTTTCTGATGAAATGCCACTTTTTAGGTCTGTACACTGCGTTTGATGAAATTTAGGTGAGCAACTACATGATGCCATTGGTGAATTCATTAATTCCCCCCCAAATCACTTCCTCTCTTTAGATTAACTTGACTCCACGTTCATTATGACTGTCGGCTATGATATTGCAATGCAAAGGCTTCAGGCATATGCTTTCAGTGGCAGAGCAGAAAAAGTGAAAAGCACTCTAGAAACTTTGTTTGAAGATTCTTTAATGCCGGTGCTGCTTTTTGTCGAGTGATAAGAGGCTCGCTTAAAAGAAAACCTTGATTTTGTTTGGTGTTATAATACACAGAAACACATCCGCTGAAAAGCTGTGCCGTTGCTTAATTATTTGCAGCACTAAAACCTGAGTCCAGCTTTGCAAAAAATAAAAAGTATCAGTTTTATTTCATAGATTGAAAACAGCGATGAAATTACAACAGCTGTCAATAGAAAAATAGAATGTTCTTCCCTTAAAAGCTGAATGATATTGAGTATTTAAAGTGTAGTTCAAAGCCTTGGTGCAATGTGGTGGCTGCATCAGAGAACAGCAGCAATGGTTATGTGTTGGGTGGTGCTGACATCTCTATATCTCTTTCATCTCTGCATACTGGTGGTATAAAGTTCAAGTGTACCAGCACAGTTGAGCCGTAACAGAGGGAGGTGGCAAAATTGGGAGCTGGCCAGCTTGAGCGTGAGTGCTCTTATCATAAGCCTCTTTAGAGTTCATTAAGAAAATCAGCTTGGGTTGATCAAAATATAAATTGATGACTGTTGCCATTGTGTGCAGTTGACTTCATATTTGCTGTTCGTATGACTCAGTGTTTGCTAAACTATGCTGAATTTCGTGCATTTCAGGTGTAGATGGGTCATTCATTGAAATTTGGCTACAACTGTGAAAGGTAAAATCTGCTGTGCACTTGCTTCAAGCACCAAGCAAAATCAAATTTTCATCAGTCCTCGTGTTTCACAACTTGAGACCTGACCTTGTTGTTAATTGTCACAGTCCACCCTCTGTAGACGATGAACAGGATGATTTGGATGATTTAGCGTCACCAGATTTATTAGTGTCTAAGTGAACCTTAATTTCAGCAAGCGCAGAATTTTGTCATGCAGTGAACTGCATGCCTTTTCTTTTCATCTGGAGGCATGTGTCACAGTCAGCAATTTAAGAAATTGGGGATAATTTATTTGATATTGGCAAATGTGCTGGAGGAATAACTAAGCAGTCAATTGAAAATACTTTGAGGAATATATCTGACTGTTTGACATCATCACTGACTGAAGCATTACAGCAAACCCGCTTAATTTGCATTCATGAGAAAGTCACAGAGTACAAAAGAGAACAAAATCATTCTATCAGCAGACCTTATTGTCAGTGAAGCTCTGAAAAGAGAATGAGGTACTGCGAGGACTGTAGGTAAACCATCTCGCTGAACAGCAAGATCACTCCAGGTCATTTCTGGATGGGAACATTTTAAAGGAAAGCAACTTCTCTTAGGTGAAAGTATTAGTGTATACATAACCTTATACATTGAGGATTTCCGAATTTGTAATCCTGTGGACACATCCAGAGAGAAACACGACGTCTGCTGTGTGCATTCGATTCAATGATTATTCGATTTGCCCACAGGGCAGAAGTCATCAGTGTCATCACTCTACCTCGCTTTACTGTGCAAAACTTAACCAACTGTGGTTCCTTGAATGACCATTTGAGGCTGGCTCCAACAGCGAGTCCATCCCCATAGACCAACATATCAAAATGCTCAGCTCAACATGGTGCAATAAACAGTTTTGGTCTCTCCTGGTACAGGTGGTTAATTGCTATATAACTCACTTTCTTAAATTATATTAAGACTTAAAGTAATGCAAAATCATGAGCACGGTTCCTCTGAGAGAGAGCTAGCTGCTAGGTTTCAGCAAACAGGCTTCATTCGGCTTGCCTCCGCTCCACCCATGTGCCACTTCTCCATTTTATGTTGGCATGTTAGAAAAGGAACAAACTCGTGAGGTGCAAATTTTAACACACCCGCCGACTTGATTGTCATCGTTTCATGCCTTTGTTTCCTAATTAACATACAGAGTAAGTGGAATGCACAGAATCAGACACTCAAACATGTTGTGAAGAAAAGGACTGGAGACATGAATTGCTAAATTGGCACATGGTCATATGGAGGAAGCTCTTGTTAAGTGTGCTGATTCTTGTTATTTTCTGAGACACTTAAGCAAACTTTCAGCACAGTCTCTCATTTCACGACACTTACAAACACACCCCCACACCCATCTGTGTGTAGTGCGTAGGTCAATGCAAGAATTAAAGCAGATGGGAAAAGTGATTTTTAGAGGGTCAAAGCACTATGATATTGATCCTCTTCATTGGCTTTTAGCCATGTTACTCTTGAAAAACTTTTCATGCAAAAAAAGTTAATGAGATTTGTGCCTCAAAACTAGAATTTGTAAGTTAATACACATGTGTAGATAGTCAGAAAAGTAATGCCATGACTTCCTTTAACTACAATAAGTTGAAACCACTAATCGACACAAGTGACCAGAATGCATGTTAATAAATGATCTATTTTTCCTCATCCCAAGATAGACTAGATGCAAAATAACACATGTAATGTGTTATTATGTGTGTATTATGTGTGCTGGTACAGCAGGGGAACATGATGGGTGCAACTTTACAACCTGCACTCAGAGTTTCCAACATTGGATTAACATTCATCCACTGAAGAGGCTGAGGTGGTAAACCTCTGCCTGTCTCTGGACACACCACCTCACCCTCCACATCTCCTATTTGCTCTGTTAACACAAAGAATCCTCTCGACTGGACAAGCCATTTGAAGCTGAAAGATTGTAGCAGCAATGTAAGCGGTGAAATTTATCTCAATTGAGGCCCTCTGTTGTACAGCTGCCAGTGGCAGTCCTGTACCTGGAACAGCTTCCCCCATTACAATATTTTGCATCTAGGTGGTCCTTTAGAATTTACATTTTAGTGCTTGGAGCTTGGACCACATCCAGAACACCAAAGGGCTTTGTGCTGAACAGAAGCTCAAAAGATGAAGGTGGAGGTCTGGTGTACTTTCATCAATGCAAATAGAGAATCTAACCATTTACCCGAATTTATGCAACCCTTGAGAACAAATTATGAAATCTGGTTTCTGTGGCAATAGGTTTCATTAAACCCTTAATCCAGCCAGTCATGAGGAAATGAAAAGTGTGGTCAGTGAGACAGCGCAGTGAGTTCCCAACTTAGAGAAAGTGTTTGTTTAGCATTCTTTGGAGAAATGTGACTTTAGGGTCCTGTTACATAATCAACCGAGAGCAATACCCCAAAGCCCTGCTGTACTTCAAGCAAATCCATGCCATTTTTTTTCCACAATGAATCTCAGTGGCAATTACAGACCCTTTGATGGGGGCAGCTTCATTCACAAGTATGATAATATTCTTAAAATCTCAGACACAGCAAAAGGCCCCTTTGATAGTCCAAAGAGAAATGCATGGAAACTTGTCCAACAAATGGGGAACCAAATTCTGCAAAATCGCTTCAGTCGCGTTATCTCAGGTGTTACAGATCTTGTGAAGTACAACATCACTTTCAGGTTCAAAAACAAATGAAGATCAGCTCGAACCAGAAGGAGACGATGCCATTTTTACACCCAGGTGTCATTCGTGCCAAAGACACAGCGGCCCACAGAGAGGGGTTTCACTGTGCAAGCCTTCTGAATCTAATCTGAATGAAGGGGCAAACAAGTGTGACGGGTCAAATCGAATTTTATGTTTACATGAGTAAAAACATGGAAGTGAGGGGAAAAAAATCTAAAATACTAAATATGAAATAAATTTTCTCCTTGAAAAATGCAATTTTCTCAACATTCAAGTGTTGATCATAGAGAAATGAGTGAAGTTGGAATATTTTGGTGTGTTTATAAAAACAGCTTCTCTGCTCTTTCTAATATATTCACTATTTACATATTCATAGAACAAAATACTCTGGGAGTTTGACAGATTAGTGAGTATGATCAAAACTGCAAGCGGTGGCTGGCAACTTAAAAATGGAACTCTGGTGGGGAAATTGTTAAAAGTTGGGTCTTCTGCTCACTGTCTTTATGCTGCAGATTTAATTTTTTGAGATGAAATATCTCGATATTGGCCGACTAACTTTGGTCAAAGTGTAAATAAACAGATAAATCACATTTGGTAACTTTTTCTAAACTTTGGACAGAGAACCAGCCACTACAGCGCTTACCTAAAAAGCTTGCATTGATCTGTGAGAAAGTGGAAAAAAATTAATGGATAGTAGCAAAATTTTAAGTACAGTTTCCTGAACGCTGTGTGTGTTCACATTCAATTGAAAAATAACATTCAGGAAATGCCAAAAAAACATCAATTTTCTGCAAATTAAAAATGCTTTCAGAACCCGGGAATGGTATTTTACAGCAATTTACACTGACCTTTCCATTTTGTTTTTGTACACATTCCCTTTCATTTTAGCAGAATCGTGTGAAACCAGTGATTGGGACCAGGGGTAAAGTCTTGGAACCTTAAAAATGACTTGAAATCAATCCCTTACTAAAATGAAATGAAAGATAAAACTTGTCAAGTGGCTTTAAGGCAAATGACAGTGCTGATGTAGGAAAAGAAGCATGTCAGCTCTTTTTGGAATAACCTCAGACTGCTCTTGCCAATGGGGTTGATGATGCATGCGCACATATTTATATGGCTGATAGATCTGACACCATGGGAAAAGTAGACTTAGTCTTCTACCACCGCCTGTCTTTGACCTGAGTCTTTGGTCATGGATAAGGAAAGCATATGGACCTCGTGCATGACATTCTTACAACGCAAAGGCAGGGATTTAGGACGCCTGTGCTGCTTTTGTTCATTCCTTCTTCTTTAAAACTTGTCATCTATGGATGACATTTTGTGTGTCATGGAGAATGACTGAAATACAAAACAAATAATCCCCTACCCTATTTGCAGTAATTAAAAGGATAGGCACTGAGGCATTATTTCGTAAGGGAGCACTAATCTCCCACCATTCCATGCTCCCGTTGAGTGACACCAGTCATCTCTTGCATGGCGTCACTGTTTGCTTCCTCCGTTTATTAACACCAGCTGTTGGCCGTTCAGGCTGGTGTCAATTTTCGACCATAAATTACCTCCAGTCAGTCCCTCATTACGCTTTCGCCTTGAAACATTATGGCAGTGTCCACCTCAAGGAGTGGCCGTATCCCTTCACCTTACACAACTCACAATACTGAGATGTTGTGTTGCAAATGTATCTGACCCTCTTACTCCTTTCTTTATCTCCTAAACTGATAATGGAGATAGGTTCGCCTCTTAAAGGATTGCTGTTGAGCTTAATTAATACATCATAGCAGCTGGTGTCATCCATATGGTTTGCTTAGTGGCGGCAGAGAGGAGGGAATTGAAATCATTGTTAGAGCTTGATGACATGCTTCTGTCTGGATAGATCTTGTTGCTCAACCGTTGACCCTGACTTAGATGAATGTAATGTGAACACAAAAGCACAATCGAAGGTCATGCATGCTGAATGTGGCGCTTTAGTCAGAGCCATGTTGCTGGTGCACAACGGTGCCAAGATCAATAGCGACTAACGGAGCGTTAAGACTACATTTCTAACATTATGTGAATGGCTGTGAGAATGCAAGCTTGCAAAAATATTTCCAGCATCATACCAGTCCAGCTGACCAGGGAAGTTGCATTTGCTGCTACCGAGAGACATTAAGCTCAAGTTTTAAGATAATCTTCCAACTGTTATCCCAACTGCTCCACCTGTTACTATATTACTGTGTCAAGGATGATACACAGCTAGGGATTTATATCATTTAACATTGGCCGCTTGTGGTATTGATTGTGAGCCCATCTTTGCAATGCTTTGTAAATACTGGTGTCCTACATTTTTCTCATTTTAGAAAAATCCAGAGACAAAACCAAAACCAACAATGCAGTAACCCATTTCTTAACACTCTCTGACTTGCTGGCCCTGATTGTGGCTCTCAGGCTCAAGCCAATACTCAAGATCTAAATCTTAATAACAGTTCACAAATATATGTACTTTTAATTTTCAAGAAAGGCTACATGATATTGAGTTTGGGACTATTTTCAGCTGTGAATTAATCTTCATTCTGAGCTGCAGTGAGTATTTGCCATAATAAGAGGGTGTGTGATAAACTCAAAATATACTGCAGGGCCCACGCTCATGGTAATGAAAGAACATGACACTCAGTGCAACAGTGTGGCTCACTGGTGCGTTTTTAATAGCTTTTTGGACAACAGTGGAGTTCTATATCACACCAGGATAAACTATATCACACTTTGGCTTCAGAAGCAATACTTGATAGATCAATGCATTGGTATTTTGGAATATCACTATCCTCATGTCACGTAGTTGGTATGTTCTTCCCTTTCATTGCAAACAATGCATGTTTCAAAATGTGTGACATCGGAATGTAAGATCTTGGAATCACTAGCATGAATCAATGTGGTTGCTTTTGAAAAGTTTGCCAGTTGTCCCTCTGTTTGCATATTTCCAACCGTTCTCAGTCCTCCCCAGGATGCAGCAACGAAACAGGAAAATGTCTATGCCAATTTTAGTGTGGTCTGTACAGCCTCCGTGGGATTTCATCAGATTCAGTGCCAAAAACGCTGTGTTTTCCGATATGAGTGCACATTTTGCAAGCAATGATTTTACATTAAAGGACCCACATGAATGCTCGATATCTCAGAATATATATTTCATGCTATATATTATGCATTTACACGTTTCAAGTAATTTCCAAATGACAACACTAATGAGATTCATATACTGCTGAATGATGGGACAATGCAGGTAGCAATGAATAATTTTTCAGTGAGCAAGGAAAAGACGGCAGCAGCAGAGGGTAATTTTCCTCATGCAGGAAATCATATAATGATCAGGCGTATAATCACCATTATAGGCTTTTCTATAGTGATGGACACATCAATTGACCAGAAGACTCTCCTCTATTCCCTCTCCTTGTGTAACTGGGACTCCCTCAGCTCTCAATAGCCGATCTTGGAGGATGCTTGGCCTGTGCATAGACCCAGCAATCCCACTCACATTAGTTTGTGGTAACACACCAGGGGAGATGGTTAATCGATTACAAACATGCAAATCAGCGGGAATGCAGGGCCAGAAATCCAATGCGATGGTGGTGTCTGTTCTGTGGTTTGATACATGTGTTACACGGTGTCTTCACTTGCTTTTATTAAGGCCTCCTGCATTCACTTAGAACTCTATTGGCAGGCAGTGTATTTCTGCTCAAATGTGACTAACATGTAAACAGGATGGGTTTGTTTGCATTCGTAATTTCGCTCAAATAGAGTATGTTGTTAGACTGCAAAGACTACAGTATGTTTAATTTATTATGTTTACAAGACTTCTATATTTCCATTTCAGCACAGTAGCAGGAGTCGGCACATTATATTGGGCATATTAGACTGCCTCGTGCTTCCATATGATTTGTCTCTGCTGAAAGCAATCATTGTTTTGTGTATTGTATGTAACCTTGTGATGCGTAAGAACACTACCTGCACATTAAGAGAAAAGGTTTTGTACCACTGTTCTTCAGTGACTTAATCTTCTGCATAGTAAAAATAATTATGTGCATTCGGCACACCATTCAAGTAGCTTGGCATTGATGGGTTAATGATCTACAGTATTGTTCAAAAGACCCAAATGCAGAACACCAAGGCAGGCATTGAGCTTTAACAAAGCTGAATTCAGGCAGACAAAGCAGGTAACAAACTGCCGGAGCAGGCAGGGGCAAAATCCTTCCCACCCATAAAGAGAAGAAGAAATATAAATAACCAAGCTAATGACAAACCGGTGAAGCTCAGACAGAAAACAAATGCAGGACAAGGGAAGAGACGCAGACAACCTGACAGCTAAAAGAGAGGAAACACAACGACTAAATACACGAGAGAGAAAGGAGGCTAACAAGGGACAGGTGAAAACAATCTGCAATCCCAGAACATAAAACAGGAAACAAAACTGAACCCAAAAACCATGACAAACAGACTTGAATCATATCCCATCTGTAACAATATTTGTCTTATTTACCTTTGTTCAGTCGAAAAAGCATTTTTATTGATTTATTTTTTTTGGATAGGACACTGGAAGTCATGATGCCAACACCATGTGACAACATTTGTATTTCATCAGACATCAGCAATCAATTAAAAAAAGACACGTTTTAAAACAGAAAGCACATCTTTCAGCTGAGATGCATAGTATCAATAGCAACAATATGATTCTGACTCAAATGTTGACATTAATGATGAAATTGCAGCTATTTGTTGTGATGACTGTGGAAGGAATTGCCCAAAAGCAAAAACTGGTTCCAAAGTTTCAATGAGATCTTGGATCTACAAGTGAGGGGACACTTTCCCATCACATGGCCATTACAGCTGATAAGATGGGTTTATTTTTTACTCTGATCTTTCCTAAAGCTGTATTAAATCAATAACCAGCTTGATGTGGTGGCAGAAGAAAGTGTCTGCTGGAATTATCTTCAGGTATATTTCAGCATTATGTGCCAACATGTGCAGGACCACACATTCAGCTTCCCTCAGGTCCATATTCCCTTTGTCATGCCTTCTGGTTTTTCAGCTACTTTTCTCTGGAGACAATGCAATGTTCATGGATAATTCAATTTAGAGTCAAGGGCACTGAAATATAAAAGGCACTTGAGGCCACTTATGCCATTGTTACAGTGCCAGCTAATGCAGATCTTAACGAATGGACTGCCCAGACAGAGACACGGATTTCAATTACCTCAGGGAATATTTTGCAATGGACCTTTGTAGGGACAGCAAAAGGGGACAAAACTGGTGTGCTGAAGTATTTTCTGCGACTTCAGGAAGGTCGTAAGGCTTGAGCTGAGTTAAGGACAGTCATTTGTCATAATGATGAAGAAATATGTTTAGTTTGAATCCCACCTCTGAGGCCCTGTTGTGAACGCACAGCAAACATGACAGCCATCACTGAGGCACCTTTGGCTGTCTCAGCCTCACAGCACTCATTCACATAAATGTCATAACAATGCATCTGCTGACTGAAAGTATAACAACTCCGTAGAGACAAACAGGCAAAATAAGGACATAAACACAGATCTCCAGTGTGAAAAATGTATCACACAGACGGTGAATTGGAATAAATCACATGAAAGTTGCACTGTGTATTCATTTCAGTGGGGGAAGAAAAAGCATGAATATGGTCATCAGAACAGCAGGATGTAAAGGAAACCACTCCAGGGGGCTCAGGATGAGGGTTGTTTGAAAAGAAAAACCCCCTTTAGCTAAATTAAAGTATCCCTCCCAAGTGGCACAGATGCAGTGTGAAATTTAATTACAATTCTTGCAGCCTCGGTTGAATTATTTTCACTTGCACACTTTTGAAATCAAAATAAATAAATGTAAGAAAAGGAATACAAAGACCCCTCGCTGAGGTTCTCTGCAGGAAACTCATCGTTTCAGACATTCTGCTTGCTAACACTCTTTCCGGCAGAAAAACTTAATGAAATATTTTGCCCCTTGTATCTCCCAGCCTTTGAAGAAGAGGCAAAAAAAAAGTTTAATTGACACTCTGCCTCACCTTCCCTCAAAGAGGACACGCCATGTCGTTCTCGGGGGAGTCTCACATTAAATGAGACAGAACAAAAGGAGGTAAAAATTCACATTCTGCAGGCCCCTTGGATGTATCTCAGCATCACCAAAAATTTCCTTCAAGAGGCATAATTGGAGTAAAGCAAACTCTTGAAAGTTTTCTTATAGAATGCGATATTACCTCTGAGTCTTTACCTTGAGGCACTCAACACAATTCACAGAGGTGAGACAAAATGCCCTCATAATAAATGAGATGAATTTAAGGCCCAGTGTGTGGGATTAAGGGGATTTGCTGACAGAAATTTTATGTAATATTCATAGTTACTGTATGTTTTCATTAGTGTATAATCACTTTAAAATAAGTATTAATGTGTTTCTGTTTCTTTAGAATGAGCACATTATCTACAGAGGGAGTGGGTCCTATTCAGTAGAGTGCCATGTTGCACCACTGTATTTCTACAGCAGCCCAGAACAGACAAACCAAACAGTGCCTTTTGCATATTTTGCCGCCACCATAGCGGAGAGTGAGACGATTCAGTTGGTTCCAAACTGCAACGTCACCCCTAGATGCCACTAAATCCAACACACTGGACCCTTAAGCTGCATAGAATGGTGAATAATGCCACTGCTATAGCCAAGACACATGCAGGAATGAAAACAGGACATCACTGATGGGTGATGATTCTTGAGTATGGACACTGGCTGAAGCTCTGTGGGCTAACTTGATGTCAAGAGACTCTGCTCTTGCCTTAGCAGCTACGCCAATCTAATATATGCAAATAATTAATCAGCCCTCCTTCTCTTGATCTCATTCTAACAAGTTGCTTTTGACGCAGTGGCAGTTCCCAAACGAGTCCATTAATGCACTTACCTCAACTTCATTTTCAGTGATGTTGACATTTTTGCATGAGAAGTCTCACCCCGAACGACTCCCTGGCAGGGGAGTCTCTTCTCCTCACGCATGAAGACCACTGCGAACACACACACACACACACACACACACACACACACACACACACACACACACACACACACCATTTCTCCCTCCTTTTCTATCGCTCACACTGGCGCGCACACACACTGAGGCAGAAAATGATCCCATGTCCTGCAGCATTAGCATCTCCGCGGACGTCAATCATGGCAAGTGAGCGCAAACACCCTCGAAATGCTCATTGACAGCTTCCCTGCAACATGGACATGTCCAGCCTCATTTTAGCAACATCAGTAGCAATCCCATGCTACTGTCATTAGCACTAATATAAATCAACAAGAAAAGCTCATTTTAAATGGTACTCCCGAGTTAGATGCCAGTATTGCAGTTGCATCATCTCAACTGAATGCGAAGCAGTCATTTTGTACTGTATTACATCTTTCTAATTATTTTTTTGAACTTTTCTTCATTTCCATACACTCAAACAGTGTTAATTAGATGGGAAAGGTGCAGCACAGAGGCAATGAATTGCAGTAAATAATAAATAAATTGAACAATTCAGACTCTAAACTGTGCAGAATGCAGCAGCTTGCCGTTACCGCCCTTCTACTGTTTTGACATTGCATATGTTGCGGGTTACAGAATGGTGTAATTGAACACTTTTTCTTGTCATCAAAACAAAGCAGAATATTGGAAACATACAAAAGCTTTTGTTTACATCGGTCTCAGGATATTGCACCACTGAATAACTAACTTAACCAATAATAACTTGATTATGTGGCATAATGTAATGACGCACTGATAACTCACTGCGTTCAGACTGCGTGTTGAAAAACTCAGCTGAGATGAAAACACATTAAGCGCCTCGAGATTCCTTTCCAGTGTCACGTCCCCGCAGCACTCATCTGTGGGACTGATCTTCTGTATCTATGCGAGGGATAATGCCTCAGCGGAGTCCATTTATTCATTGCTATTGATTATTATGGTGACTTGCCAAAGAAAAAATAAAGTAATTTGTATTTTCATGCATTTTGCATTCAAAAATTTAGTTTTTTTCATGAGCCATAACTCGGTTCCCCTGGCAATACTTGAGGGTTTGACTAATACCTGGAACAGTCATTACCATATATTTCAGTTCTTACGCAATGAAAACGTTGTTCACTTCTCAGAGAATAGGACAAACCCTGCATTCAACTTGGCAGCAGGAGATATTTCGAGTACAAACTCACAGAAAGCTCCACTATCAGCCAGAAGCATTATACGAGCAGTAGTTTTTTTTTTTCATTTAATTTATTTTTAACGTTGAGGTGTTCGAAGCCAGCTATCTTTTTCATCTCCTCTTCTCCAAGCATTCACACCTCATCCGTCTCTTTGCAATTAGTCTTTCTTCAGCTGCATCCCAGTCATCAAAGTTGTCATATTCTCCGAACAGATTCAAAGGAAACGTTGAAGTCACTCATTATCGTAATTAGATGTTAGCTTGTTAACGCGTTGCAATAAATTGTTAACAGAGGCCTTGACTGTGTCCCTGTTTCTACAGTTACTCAGATCCAGGCTAAATGCTATGTAGCAAGCACATAAATTTAGAGAGGTGAACACGTGTTGTGATGTCCATTATCAGGAATAAATGGACACCCTGTAGCCAATCGGAATCCAGTACTCACCCAGACTGTAAAGACCATCATATAAAAACTATTAATTTCACCAAACTTTAGCAAACCTGATACCGTGATGGTTTTAGGAAGGAATTACAGAGTTTTGGTTGTGTGTGGGAATTAATTATTGATATTAGGTGCATATCAAAAATGAATCTCCCTTCTTGTCCATTTAGTTTGTTTTTTACATGTAATGCTAATCTTCATCTGCATCTTCTCTCTTCTTATGAACACCGACAGTGAACGTAAGCAGCTTTGACAGCTGGGATGGTTGTTTTCCTTCAAAAAAAAAAAAAAAAAAAAAAAAGACACTTGACTGATCAAAAGCCAAGTCTTGTATGATAAATTATATGTGCACATTTATGCAGCTGCCAAAAACTCAATAAAATGTCACCCACAAAAAAAAAAGAGCTGAGAAATTGTAACAGCAAAACAAACAAAAGCAGATAAATGATTAGCATACAGATTGGTCATATTCCTAATATTCCTAAATATCTTGGCCTCCCATCACTGCATGGAAATCCACAGAGGGTACACCAAACAGAGGTGGTCATCTGGGAACAAGACGATAACTGATCACAGTGATTATGAATCGCTTGGCTCGGAAAATCAGTCAAACTGTGACAGTGGACCAGCTGTGTGGCTGTGTCCTGATATAAAAAGAACAGTTTATTTTCACTGGAGAGACAGAAAGAGAGAGAGAGACAGAGAGCGGAGGCGAGGAGGATAGGATAGGGGAGGGCAAATCTACTATTTTGCTTTCCCCCAGCTGCCTCAGCTGGGCTTTACAAGCTGCAGCTGGTATAGTTGATCAAAGCGCATTATTATTATAAAACATGTTTTAGGAAGCAAATGCAAACAAAGGCATAACCAGGCAATTCATCTGTCATTCCACAGTACAGTATGTGGTCTGTTTATGCAAACAGAGAGCATCCAGTGAAGACAAAAATAGGTGATGGAGCATATTAAGCCACTGAAGCTACTTCTGTGTGTCTTCACTCAGTCCATTTTAAACACACATAGACATACAGTATTACACACATTTTATTAGGATATCAGCATCAGTGCAATTTGGAATAAATGTCCATTAATCAGGAAAAAAAAGATGTTCTTTATTACTCCAGAACCTGAGGATGAGTTTTTTTCAGGATCACAGTAATGCAGCAGTAGTTACCTGGGTACACTGTTAAACTGGCTGCTAATGGCTAATTCAGCATACTTGTAATGGTGCCAATTTAACAAAATGTCGGCGAATGTAGGCAACAAAGTTACAAAATCTATTAAATAACTTTTATTGTGTTGCATTACAAAAATATTTTTTAACATCGTGTGACAAATGGAGTCAACAGGTGGTGATCAGGGTCACAGGTGTGGAGTCTAGAGGCCATCCTGGCATGTAGGAGCAGGAGGGAAGGGGAGCATCTTGGAGAAGTCTTCAGCCCATGACGGAGCTGACAAATTTATACAGACAGCTGAGACTTTCAGTTCTTCTGGCCTTCTCGTCTTTGGGAGGAACCCATACAAGCATGAGGAGCGCATGCAAGAAACACACGTTTGGTTTCCAACCTCGCTGTGAGACGATCGTGCTTAACGCTGTGCTGCTGTGCTGCACAGTTTTAAAACATTAATGGGAAATTTAAGAAGTCTTGGAGAAACACAGAATGTCAAACACAATAATTATTGCTCGGCACGGTGGTGACAAGAAGACATGCTGAGCTGCAATCTGTAAGGCAGCTGACTCTGAAACCTGCGTGAGCCAGGGATCGATTCCTGGCAGTACCTGCCTCTCCATGCTTCTGGCTCACTATCCCAAGTGGATAAAGAGAAATATGTGTGAATATCCTAACCTTAAACAAAAGAAAGGCGAGGAGGAAAAGTTTAAAGGATTGTTAATCTCATGGTGCTTGATCAAAACATTCTCATGACATTACAGTGATGTCAAAAGATATGTCCACCTAGAAGTGACTTGATATCTCTTCTTTTGGTTGTTTCCAATGGCAGAGATCAACCATAGAGCAAAGTTCATGTGGAACTGTTAGGGCTATGAACTAATCAGTTTTCCCCCAAACCTCTCTCTCTCGAGTCAGTGGGTGATGATGCCATGATCCGCATTGATCATATAGATGCCACTGAAGCAGGTAACGCTGAGCCTAATGCGTCACCCCGACAGGGAATGCACTTTGGTTTCACACTGTTTGCACAAATCAAGGCAGAAGTGCTCATCTGGAGAGAAATCTGGGGTAGAATTGCTGTTGACATGCAATGTATCATAGTGTGTGACAAACTAAACATCTGCCCAGCAAAGGGATTTAAAGCTATCTGTCATGCCATATAGGAAAGCTTTACATCATGTAGCATGTGTGCAGGGTAGAGATACTTTAGCACGGTACGTGCATATCTTAATTACACTTGCAGCACATCAAATGAGATTGCAATGGTAATAGCCTTATGGCAGATCAGATTTCAGCTCACAATCGCCAACACTCATTGTAAATAAGTCATTAAACACATACATGTGCACATATTTTTCAAAATGCATATCATTTTAAACTTAATATTGCCTGTTGCAGATATAAAATAGTCATCATAATCTTGATGGCAACTATCAACATAGAATATGCACATTTTAAGAATTACTGTGAAAATGAGTGAAATATTTGAAGCCGACAAAGGACATTGAGAAGCACATGAATAGAAGCAGAGGGGAAATGAATGTGGTGTTAGGCTGAAAAGGTTAAGTTCTCCAACTGAGTCATATATTTAAACAGAGCGGCATGGTGGCCTCCTCATTGCCTTCCAACAAGAAGATCTGTAGCACTCTGGCAGTTTACATTATTTTGTGACTCTTGGATGCCCTCAGTGAATAGTCATTTGTCTATATGTGTCAGCATGCAACCTCCCCCAGTAAGTGCTGGGATGGGCTTCAGCCTGACCTAAGGCCCTTTAAAAGAAAAAAAAAAGAGGGTATGAATGATGGATAGATGGATCCATTTACCAAAAGCCAAAGCTCTATGTATCTATAGGAGTTCTTTGATTGACAGGGGCACTAAGGTTTAGTGTGCTCCATGTGATGAAAAACAAAAGTTGCCACACAGTAGTGGTGCACCTGGGGGCCGTTTTCATTGCTCTGTTGTGTAGCGTCTTTCTCTTCTTACCTTTTTATGTTCCCTCATGAATCCCTTATGTGCTCTCAGGAGCACAATCAAGAGAGCCTTCTGGGTATTTCACAATGATGTATAGTCCTGGGGAAGTGCAGAGGCGAGGTATCTGTAATACGTGATGTGGTGTTGTGATACGACTAAACAAGTCCAAGGTCGTCCATTGGTGATTAAGAGACGCCGTCAGCTGGAGCTCCAGATTCTATTCAAGGTTTTCTTTAAATAGTTGTCGACTAATGGCAAATCAATAACTGAGTGGAGGGATGATTAAACATTCCGTCTTTGACTAATGACATTAAAGCCTGAGCTCCTCATAGCATTAACGCTTCTTGCCCTCAGAAATGCGCCCGGCAGATTTGTACCTCAAACAAACCAACACAAAAAGTTTAAACAGAGCATATATCTGCAATCGCAGCGTGTGAGAGGAACAGGGCTAAAGGTGCAGCAGATCAGGCTGCATATAAACGGCTCCATCTATTTTCAATTAAAAGATGCCATCGATTCAGGCCTATTGGTATGCATGGGAAAACAGCAGATGAGTGACGAGTGTTTCTAGTTGTTTTCGCCGCTGAGTGGAAAGTGAAGGGCGTTCAAGCAAATCCAGCCGCTTTGTACACACATGTCTCAACACAAATTAACCAAATTATAAATAAATTTGTCATACTCAGGGTGGGGATTCCGGATAAAGGGAGATTAAGGGTAGCAATGCAGTAAACAAAGATAATCCCAATGCTCAATAATGCAACTCACCTCCCTCTCAGAGGATGGAATATATTTGTTGCCACTTATGTACAAATGATCTCTAGAGGCAATCATTCCCAGTGAGAGAGTAAATCAGCAAGCTCTGACTCAATGTGTCATTACATTATACCATGTAATCAAGAGTATCAAATATTCAAGTTGAACTCTTAGTTGTGAAACATTTCAGGAAATAATCTGAGAAATCGCTTTAGTTCTGACCTGCGCTTGGCAACTGTCCAAAACAGGCTATGGTCTAATTTACCCAGGATAATCATTATTTCCTCAAAGCAATTAGATTGGTAATGCTATTAAACAAGCGCTTTACATTATCATCAGCACTTATGTCACTCGGAGGTCTCACTCTGTCTCCCACCACCTCCGTCTGTTTAGTGATTCTCGCCATCACGGCAAATCATAATGTACATTTATTAGTGTCAAGTAACGGTAACAAGCATTTAATGGATATGTGCTGCATGATCATGAATTATTCATTCTACAAAGACGGTGTTAATGCTTCACCCATCACATTACACAGGATGGTGTAAATATGGCTGACAACACAATGTAATTATTAATGTTCTCAATGATTTTCTATGCCAGATTAAGCAGATCTACACACAGGGTTTTCAGTGTTATCCACATGTTTATCCACAATTTGCAAATTGCTATTCATCACATGGAAGATGTTAACACTGGAAAATTATAGCAAGCCCTAATTATGTAACTTAAGTCATAAATATTAATATCTGACTCACTCTAGTTCATGCTTTCATGGATTAAGTCGTGCCCTACATTTGCTTGATGGTATGTTAATGCAGTAATGTTACAGACAGAACAAGCTGGATTCTGGTGCTGATGGGGTGATTGGGTTTATCCATCAGTGAGTGACCTGAGGACATTTCAGTAGATGCTGGCATATCTTACTTTCAATGGTAACTGTCGACTTTGTTTGGGCCTGAAACAAATTCTCTTGGTTTTTCAAGCCACTCCCTACCACGTCCCCTATTTTGGATTTTAGGATGGGATATGACAAGAAAACAAGCTACAAAATGGAATAGCTTAATTTTAAGGCCAGTCAAACCTAAACCCAGCCAAGCAATTTTGATGGTCAAACTGTGATTAAAATAAAAACTTGGTACTTAAGTTCCATGACCCTAAACCCATCTGTGACCAGCATAACAATAACTTTAAATCAGGTAGTATACTGTGCAACAAAGTCAGTGATGAATAATCAGCACTTTCTGAATCTGCATGATTTAGCAGATAAAAGGCGAGCATGTAAACCAGTCAGCAGCCCTCTATGGAAAGGATGTTTACTTTGGATAAGAATTACAGTATCTATCTGCATAATAATCTTGCTTGAATGCTTTTGCAAGAGTAGGAGTGAAATTCTAATCATATTCAAAAACAAAGTAATTCATAGCCCCAGTATAGCAACACAATGATGTGAGAAAACTGGCAGCCTTTACGTAGAGGCATTTAGTTGCTCAGAAATTGCAGATTTTACCCAAATTGGAGATTGTAAATCAACCAAAGTACCCCAGAGTATTTCTACCTAATGTCTGATCCACTGATGGATTTTAACTGGAGCAATTAAGCATACAATTTGTCATTTATTTAGCTTGCATTTGCCTGCATGGATCCATCAGATAGACGTGAATGCTGACAGCAGTACTTCCTTCGTTTATGCTTTATGTGGGTTTATCTTAATTCCCATAAAAGTTTCATTCACTTTGTTTGCTCATATTCACTGAGCAATGACCATTTGGAAATGGTGTTTCCTTTGACTGGCCACTGGAGTGTGTTAGCCTATAACTACATTAGTTCAGGCAAGAACCGGATCGGGAAAGCAGCCTGAGCGAGAGCCCTGCCTGTTTAAGCAAAATTAAATGAAATACAAAACAACAATTAATGTAGCTCAGGGCGATGAAACTCCTCATTTTCAGCGAAAATATCATGGACAGACAAAGCTCAACTCACAAACAGCATAGGAGTCGGAGGTGGGGTGTTGGCATAGGATTAATGGCCGGTGTTGGAGGCCACTGGATCCCTATGACAAAGTAATGAAAGAAAGACGTATGGCTGGAGTTCAGCCTGGCCGAGCTTGGGGGCCTCCATGCCTGACAAACACATTATGTGCCAGATGAACTGACTGGAGCAGAATACAGAAAAAGACTGTGTTAGTGGAGGAGGCACATACAGCATAAAGTACACTGCATAAAAGACAAGAGATCAGTAATACAAAGGCCAACATTCATATTCCCTCCAGCGTGGGGCTTGTTAGCCGCATGGAACCTGCATTAGCCTGCTTTTTTTAGTACAGCACTGTTCTTGTTACTTATTCATGAATGCCTTTTAACATAGTGTATTGATATGATTTTAAAGTTTGATGCTGAAAGGAATTTTCTGTGATGATTCTGTTAAATGATTAATTTGTAATACAATGATCCAGTTATGTAACTTGAGAATAAAAATGTTTAAACTCAGGCCAGATTTGTCAAATAGCATATTTATATGAGACCACCTCAAACACAATAATTTGCAGAGATTTAAGCCGAGTGAACAGTATCAGAGTCCTATTAGATGAACTTTTAAATCATTTACATTATCTCATAGTATTAAAACTTCAGCAGTCCTATTTTGTACAAAATGCAAAATTTGTGGCAGCTTTATAGCCTATAATGGTCTAAATTGAGATATCCACAGTTTGATAACTACAATAAGTTAAACTTGCTGTGTTGCAGTCATTTATGATCTGATATTCAGTTCAATGTTGCTGCCATTACATCATAACTCAGTATAGTGTCACATTGTTGTTCTTGTTGCAACACAGAGCAATCAGTGATTATAGTCTTTCAGAAGCAAATTAATTAATGCCGTGCTTAAGTGGGGATCTTAAATCTGTTAAATAAATAAATTCCACAAAATGCATGCAAAATAATAGATGGCTGACAAACTTGCAATGTGCAAAACATGAGATACTTTGTGAGGAGGAACATCAATGAGGAACTCCAGAAAGAAATCTCAAGTGCTGAAATGTTTTGTTCTGAAGAGCAGTGAAACATTTAAAAGCAATACAGAATATGAGGTATCTGCTGCCAGCCTCACTTATCCTCCTATATCTATACAATAGAAGCAGGCTGTTGTTCTCTCTCCTCACCTCAGCATTAGTAGCCAGAATGGAGAGAGTGGAGTGGCAGCTACCTGTGGCCACTCAACCCACTGGCTGTGGAGCACTTGTGTGTGTGTGTGTGTGTGTGTGTGTGTGTGTGTGTGTGTGTGTGTGTGTGTGTGTGTGTGTGTGTGTGTAGCCCTACATGCTGAGGACCATAGGCAGAATAAGGACTTTCAAGCTCCTTGCACCCTGATGGAGTATTATTAGGTGTGGCAGCACTATTGTGTTCTTACAGAGTGGATGAAACAAGCACAGAGTCTTAGCCAGGCCCGTACCCCATGTCGACTTTTTCAAGTGAAACCTGGGACAACTGGAAACTAGCTTGGATGTTATCCCCTCCATCCAACATGCAAGATTGTATTTGACAAGTTTCAAGTAGATTTTCAGTATGTACAAATATGTATGAAAATTAATGGCAGTCAACTATCTATCCATCCAGCTAATTATTTTTTAATTTTCCATGGTCTCAGTGGCAGCAGGCAAAGCAAGGTAGTTCAGGTGTCCCTCTCCCAAGCAAAATTTCCCAGCTTGTCCCCAGGGATCCTGAGATGTCCCCAGGCCAAATAAGATATATAATCCCTCCAGCGTTGTCTATGTCTTCTCTCAGGCTCTCCTACCAGTTGGATGTGTCCAGAAAACCTCCAAAGAGAGACATCCAGTTATCTGGCATGCCCGTGCCATCCTAGTCCGATTGCCCGAACCACTTCAACTCGCTTCTCAAGTTCCTGAGATACTTGAACTCCTTCACCAGAGACAGTACCCCACTTCCAAACACAGTGGGAGCAATCCAGAGTTGTCCTGGGCTGCAAACCACCACAGTCGTGCTGAAAGTCACGGTCTGATGAAGCTAACAGAACCTCATCATCTGCAAAAAGCAAAGTCCCCAAAACAGACACTCCCCTCCCCTCAGGTGTAGATCACGTGACTTTATGGCAAGAATAATATTCTAATAATATTAATAATATTCTTCTTGTCTTTCTAAAGTGAGACCAAAGTGAAAGCTGTGTCCATAATATGGACACAGCTTTCACTTTGGTCATATAGGACAACTTGAAGATACAGCCCTGGGAGAATTACCACAAATTCTATTCGGCCATACAATTAGTATAAAGGCTGGCACAGGATATCTTTAAAATGCTCAAACTGCTTGTTTTTAGTCACTCTGGGCTATATACTCCTGTTTGACTGTATACCAAACCACTTCATTGCAGTGGGTGAGTCACTTTTGGCCTTTCTAAAGGAAGTTGATGCCATCCCCCGGGAAATTAAGGAGATACTGTAATACACAACAATGCTGTTTCTACATTATCAAAAGTCTTTTTTGTGGCAATGTTGTGGTTCCCAAGAAGACTGGAGACTCAGTATGTAGCCACACAATCTGTGTTTTGCACATACTCTGATCTGTGTGGTTACACTGAACAGGGTACAGCCGGTGCCAGCTGGGTACACTGGTCCAGCTGGGTAATCGGCTTACCACGTGAAAGTACAAACTATAATGTCTGTGTGGATTTCAGGAACAGGAGGTACCCCCATTTCATTTTACAAGGGAAAGTTGGTTGTAGGAAGCTGAAAGAACAGGTCAATGCTCCTGCACCTTTTCAAACTGTGCTGACACAGTGCTTGAGGTACTGCAATGTCAAATAACGCAGGCCCTTTATGGCCCAGACCAGTTGTTCTGTCTAGTTGATGCACAATCTCACACAGTTACACTTTGTAGTCAAATCTAAGAAAAGGACTCAGTGCACTTGAGTACACACACTATACTTTTATCTGGGCTCTTTCTTACAGGCACGTCTGTTTAAATATAGCCATTTCCCAAGAAAAAAAAATCCTCAAGGTATAGTATGTGTAGCAAGAATGCAAGCCACACTGCAATAAGAAGATCAATGTGTGAAGCCAGAGCATTATTTTGGGAAGATGATGGAGAAACAATTTGTCATTGATGCACAGAGGATTCCATTCATTCCAGTATGATGCAAGAATCCACAGGCATCCACAGTAAAACAAACAGACAACAAAAAACCCTTTAAATAGGTTTGCTGGCAGGAAACAGGTGTTCGATGATGAAGAACATATTATGCATCTGACTAATAGCTAAGTACTATGCAATTGGCCGATGGATCAGAACAATAAGCATTAAGGCAGAGCAGCAGGATTCGGGGGAGGAGAGACAGATGAACACAGCCAGCCTTGGCATCTTATGCCCCGTAGATACTGTCGAGAGAACAGTTGTAGAAAGGAGACAGTAAAAATGACTCACTGCATGCCCATGTATCTGCCCTGCAGCACAATGAGATGCATGATTTCAGATAAAAAATATAGATTTGAAGATATAGACAAAAATATGACACTGGTGCTGCTTAATATTCTCCCTACTGTAAACAGCCTGAGTCCTCTGCAAAACAGCAACCCATCACGAAAGAAAGCCGACCTTGATTTGAGTTCAGTATTCATCCACCGCAACAATGACAACTAGTTTTCAGGTTTAATGGTTTCTGATGTCAGTTTTGGTGTAATTATTTGTTGTCTGTTACAGTGTTCCTGGTCTTCGTAGTGAAAAACCTCCCACCAAGTGCATCATGAATTCCAGGCACTGCTGGGGTTTAACGGTGGTATGTGCACCGGTTAATTGATATCACAGTGATAATTATGGGAAAGGGGGCTGAATAATCAGGGCCGTCATTTGAGGAGGGCCCACAAAGATATTAGAATGAATAGATGTGGATTTGGGGAGGGCCCCACAGAGAATGCCGTTGTACAGGGTCCAGGATTTTATACTACACACTGATAGATTCGCCTGCTTTGTTGTCCATTGCCAGTTGACACAACCATTTTATGCACATCCTGAAACATCGTGTTTGACGATGCAATTGAAAAGCCAATTTTTGGAGATTTTTGCATTTAGGTTTTGGACTTTTGGACTTTTGGACTAGAAAAAACGTTGCAGAAGTTGCTGCTAAATCTGGCAACTCTGGACACCCATGATTGATGATTAAAAGTTATTCTAGGCCACAACACATACTTGACTTGCCATGTTATTGGTCATTTTGTCATCATTCGAGCCCAGCACAAGAAAAATATCTGAAAATTGAGATTGAGACACATATATTTGTCAGTTGATTCAAAGTTTCCATGGAGTTCAGACTCTGCCACTTGCTGCTTAGTGCTACTATTGTTATTTCTACATGTTATGTTTTTCAGCAAATTAGATTATGATTTGTCATGCATTCATATCCATCATAGGTCAGCTTGTTGGGCAAAAATAAATGTATTATTGGTCAAATTGCAAGTGAGCATACTCAGGATATGCTGGAACTGAAAAGCTGCAGAATAAATCCTCGATGAATGACACGTTTATGTTATGACTTTGTGACACTGAAAAACAGAATAGCTGAAAAAAAATGATAACTTTTCCGAAGGAAACAATCTAAACAAGACCTAAGGGTTTTAAGAGAAATGAATTTTTACCTGCTTTGGGTTAAAATAGCTTTGGATAAGACATTATCAGAGCGGGGCATGGTTATGGGTTGGGATTTTCTTATCGCTTTGTAGGAGGATTTTGGATCATACAAGTTAGCCTGTAGATTGACAGTTCCATATCCCTGCAATGAATAAAGTATAAGTCTCAGTATGAAATCAATTGTTTGTTCTCTGTTGCATCTCAGGCAGAGAGAAATTGTTTTGCCTTGGTAACTGTCACCAGTTTCGCAGTTCTTTTATTATCTCTCTGTGACAATGCCTTTGCTGACAGAGAAATGCCTGAAACTGTAATGAGTTTAGATCCATTTTTAATCATTAGTTTGACAGTGATGATACACCGCTCTTTATAGCACTTTGTAGAAGGCCCACTGTGTAGTTTTTTTTTCACAAGAATTAGGGAAAAATGAAGATCAGATTCTATTTTTGTAATTGAGTGACAGCCTGAATAACTTAAATTGTACTTTTTTCTGTTAAGTCAGTTCTGTGCGGTTAAGGTCCAAACAATCTCGGCTCAGTGTCCACCTGCTTGTTCCAGAGCTTTTGACCAGATTTCATAGTCTTACTGAGGGGAGTTTAGAGCTTTAGAGTTTGCTCAGTTCTTGCTGACCTTGATGTTTAAGCTTTCCAATATTCTGACGAAAAATGAAAAACGAAAAGTTTTATATGTTTCCCTTGTTCTGTTGTGTTTTGATAGCAAAAGAAAGTGTTCAGTTATTGTTCAAAAGTGCCAGTGATTGTGTTACAATGAGAGTTATTATTTTCTGCCAGGGATGATTAGTCAGCAGCAGTATCAGCAAATAACCAGCAGGAGTCAGTGTCACTGTGCAAGCAGTGTGTGCGAGCTGATAGTCACGGGAGTCTCGCGAGAGAAAATGAGACTACGAGACCCTCAGTGCACAAGATGGAAACAGAATTTGCTGTGTCACAATCACTGTAGTAAAAGTTTATTTTGTGCATATTGCAGAGTCCATATCATTATATGTGTTGCACCAGACATCATTCTGTAACCCGCAACATGAGCACTTGTAGAGCACTAGATTTCAGCTTCCAAGCTCACAAAAACAAACTCTTGAGCACAACTTTGAAGCCAACATGTTTGAGCCATCTAGCTGAAAACTCAAATTAACTGTAAATGGTGGGATCAGTGGCATCTTCCTATATACCAACATTAATTATTTATTTTTAACTTGCAAAAGGAAGTCGACTACGTTATTGCACAGCATCCTGTGCACGCTATTTCTGTAGAAGCAGCAAGAAAATGACCAGAGAAGATGCAATACAGGGCCTGAAACAAGGCAATATGGGATGAGATCCCAAAATTCCACAGGGGGGTCTTGCCAATTTTGCACCACCGATGCACATTTTGTAAACACACAGCAAATGTTCTACTGAATGTGATGTAACCGCATTCTCCAACAGAGGCAACGACAGATGAAAAATAAGCCCCTTCTGACAAACTGCGGCAACGTCTCGCTGCCTGATTGCTAACAATATTGAGAAAAACAATTGTGTGAGTGGCAGCCCCACATGACAGCAGCCTTCACACGAAAATAAATTGAAATTTGAAAATAATATGTCTATTTCGCATCGCTGGTGGGAGCAGATTCATTTGTTGCTTTGACAATCTGTTATTTGGAAACAAAAATATGACTTCATTTCACCGCTTGGTAATCACTGTAATCACAAATGTGTGTGTGTGCGTGTGTGTGTGCACGTGCCCCCATGTGTGTTACAGTATGTCAGAAGACAAGGGACTGGGAGGGAGGAAGACAGAGACAGAACTGTGGGCTGACCCCATAGTGTGCTCCATAACCATGTCGGAGGAAAATGAACATCAAAACAACTCAAGATATGCTTGGGCTAACATGTCGGGACTTCAGCCTGCTTTTCACTGGCACTCCCCAACTGCTGGAACCGACAACCATTTTCAACTCATGTTTAATCGGTTTAGAGCCGCTCATGCATGTAATGCACATTTATCATGAATGAACAATGCCGGCCCACCCACCGCACACAGTAGCTTGTCGCCCCACATGCCAAAACATCCATTTACATTAACCACAAAAAAGTCTAGATTTTTTCTTTTACTTATTTTGACATTTTTTGGCAGGCTTATCCTTCACCTGCACTTTCATTATACAAATTTAACAATGTTGCTCAACACAAAGCTGAAGAGTGCAGAGAGTTTCTGCTGTGGAGGGGTATTTATAGTCCGTGGGACTTTTCCTTGCTCTTGTGCTGGATCTGAGGTCTTGTGCTTGTTGATGGTCCTTCTCATACCTCATACTGCTGTCATCATGACAAATGGCAGATTATTTTATGACTGTAGTTAGGTCGATTTTGCCATAATTTAGGAGGAAAGTAAGATATTGGAGCTTGAATACAATATGAAGCTTGGGTTGAATAATAAGGAGGTACGATTGGAGGGAAATCTGGTCAAATAAATACCTGCTGGAAACCAGGATGCTCCGGCAAGTGTGTGCTTGTGTGTCAGTGTGTTCATGCGCTGAGCGAGAGCGGGTGCACGAGTCTACAGCCATGCTAGCAGCCCTGTGAGGCTGCAACTAGGCACAGCTGTGCTTTGACGTAAATGCTAACGCCAGCATGCTAACCTGCTCACACCGATGATGCTGCCCTGCTGATTATTAGCAGGTAATATCTAGCAGATTCACCATCACAGTTGAGCTTGTTAGCATTGATAATATTTGCCAATTAGCACTAAACACTAAGTACAACTGAGGCTGATGGGAATGTCAGTACTTGCAGGTTTTTGGCCTTAAAGAAAAAAGAAGTCAGGGAAATACCTTCATATAACCCCCTCTGGACATTGATTTTCCGTAGAACATTTCACCACGATGCATCTTATAGTCAGCAAGTTATTTCATTCAAAACCGAACATTTTTGCCTCATGGTGGTGTTAAACCCATCTGCAGCAATATTGGACACTCAACTGTTTCAGCCATCCATTGTGAAACCAATGATCTTTCTCAAAACCTAAATAGGTTGTTAGGTGTCTGAACTGACAAAGCCGTGACCGTTGAAAAATGTTCACCACATGTTTGAAAGGCTTTCTGGCTGAAGTGCTTTTTCTGTTGCATACAGACACTGAAGGGCACATTGTATATGACAACCTTTGAATGAAAACAGGCTGATATAATATGACCTTAAATTCCACTGCTGTGATGACATGAATGAAAAATTCAAACAAATAATACACTTCAACTAATGGCCAAGCCAAACATGCAGAAATGTACCTCAATACAGGGCGGAAAGGCTGAGTGCACTGAGATCTCAAGATAGAGTACCTTGAAAAGAAAAGTGATATAATGTATGGTAAACATAACATTTATATATAGTATATATAGTATGTAAGTGCTAATGTTAAAATCATGGAGAAACCTTCAACCACAGTGAAAACAAGCAGTGCAATATGATGGCTAGCAGGTTTTTCATGATTGATGAGCTGATAGACGTTGGACAGTTAATCATATTAAACATTGTGAAGTCCAAACGGCCTCCTCCGATCTTGACAGAAGTAAAGGAGGAATCAAAGTTAGCACATGCTGTAAATGCTGTCCATATGGAGAGGAGGGGAATCAGTGGGGAAGGCGTGTTAGCGGCTGTGTACAAGCTACAGTACGCTCCCTCCCTGCTGATAGATTCCTGTGCAAAATAACGGATTGACCAGCTCAAACAAACAAAATCTAAATATTGATTGTCCATCATGGCAACGAACAAATACGTTTCAGCATCTCTGCTGTCATCACTCTGTTGCCTTATAAAAGTTAATTGATTTAGCCATTAAAAAACATCCTGCAGCATCGGCATTTGTTATTAGCTTGAAAATTCTAATTTTGTTTGGATTCAGTGAAAGGTTGAACCATAGCCACGGGTTGTCGGGTAAAGTATTGTGCTGAGTGTCTCTGTGACCTCATGCTATGTTTGTTTGTGGCCAAATAAGTGAAGCAAACTCTGCAGCTGGTGGGCGAGCCCGGCTTGTCAATCATTCATGAGCACACTGCTCTCTCCTTACCACAATGTTAACTACTTTGGAAATATAACTGAGCTCATATATGAATTATGAATAACTTACTTGAGCTGGACCTTGAATTCCAATGTGCTGGCTTAAATATTTATTCTCTGTAACAAATATATATTTGTATTTTCTTGCTGGCCAAGCATCTGTTCTGAGGCCAATGTCTTGAAAATGACTCACTTCTTGTTTTTCTGTGTGCGCTGATGGAAGGTTTACACCCAGGATTAAGACCAGAGACTATTTGCAGTCTTGTATAGACTATAATTACACTTTCTATCTTTTTCCTTGTCAAGTTTTGCTGCAAAAGAAAACACAAGCCCTTTGACCCCTGTAAGAGTAATATAGTATATTTACTCTATGGATCAAAGAGAGGGATCTATCGGCTTAGATATCATCTTTGAAGTGATATATCCTGGAATTGTCAGTATTCATCTCATATTACCAGGGTCATTAAATCTTCTGATATTGGCTGCTGTGCTGCAGCCTGGAGCTGTAATAGCCTCCTGGTGTCAAGCTGCGAGTGGCTCACCTTTGAACAGCTCTGCATGGGGTGACTAAAACCCTTTCATGTCAGTGATCATAGGATGCATAATCATAAAATGGCCTTGGATTGCCTGCAACACGGTGATATGAAATGACCGGAAGCAGCTGTGGACAAAATGGATATTAAGTAGTTAAGACATTAATAAATTATCAACCCACTTTATCACAGACACAGACATTTTCCGCTATTTGAGAGAGTTTATTTTTCTAACATGCAGATTTGTATATTTACTTTTCTTTTCCATGCCACTTTTTATGACATTGTTGATATCACTCAGCCTTGTTTCCTCACCTGTCAGTCACCAAATTCACACATTCATGCAATAAAATGTCATTGAAATAGTTTGACTGAATGACTTTTAAAATATATTTCATGCTATAGCAGCTCATTTCTTTTTTGTATTTATTTGTGGTTTTCTAATTGATAATAGTTTACTGTTTTATTTAGTATTAGCCTCTTCCATTCATAGGGAGACCATGAAGATATTCCTTTCAATCCCTTAAAATCTAAAACATCACATCTACATTATTTAACTGCATGTCTAAACCAGATAAATCAGGGGTTAGATTATGCAGATATAGCTGACAAAAAGCAAAAACTAATCACACTCATCATAATTCTTACAGAAATTTTAGGATTTCATTTCCCATAAGCTCCATCTCAGATCAAAATTAGTCTCTGGCTTGTGTACGATGGGAAAAAAATGGGTGACTAAACTTCGATTCATTCATTCACAGTCTTTGGCTCTTAGGTGAGCTCATGTCAGCTTTCCACAGCTTTACATGTTCCCTCCATTATGGGTCAATTACTTAATTCACATAATGCATGTACTCTGGTGGTAATATGCTGCATTAATGAGCTTCTGGACCAAATTCCGACAACACCAACTTCACACACAGCCACTTACAAAGAAAAAGAGGGCCAAGACCACAGTATTGAAGTCACCACTTGAACAAATTCACTTTAATTGTTGCCATTGTTGAGGTTTGCTGAAATCTACCATGCCACTCAACCCACAATTATTTTCCTTCACCTCCTCGGAAATTGAGCTTAGAGAGAAACGTTAGGGATGTAAAGTTCAGGGAACCTACAGAAAGAAGGGCTCCTTCTTTTATTTTCTTTGAGAGCAATGAAAATGAGTCCATCAGTTCATTTTATTGTTACTTCAGACAGCATGGAGGTAAGACTGTTAAACAGAAAGTGCCTCTTCAGTGGCCTCCTCCCTGTGATAGTGAACACATGTTGAGGATAACACATTGATGAGTCTTCCACTCAGGCTTCCCAGAACAATAGTTTACATGGGCCCTAATATTCCACCAATAATTGGAATAATAGCCCAGTCAGAATAAAAATGTTCGGCTCATCGGCTGATGTGTGGCGTGACGACACCACTTAAGATCTTTTCTGAGTCACAGGGTCTTACGTATCAAGTTAGCATAAATCTAACAAAACAAGAAGCACAATAGTACAATAGAATATCAGCTTTTATAACTGCCTTATCTGTTGTTGCCACAATAATTTCACCAAACAGACGTTCCTTGACTATCAAAGTTATTCAAATAATTGCTGCTTTGTAATAAGACATATGCCAAATTTACAAGAACTTTGCTCTGAATCAATCTCAGCAGATTAGACGTTTCACAGCAGACAGAACCACTTGTCATGTCAAAAACATTTTATTGTGATTAGATGCTTTGGGCTGTGGAAACACACATCTTGTCGAATCACTTTATTTGGCATTCATACTAACAGAAAATTTGATGATCTGGGGAGTTACACAAGCTATAGTTCCTTCAGGATATGCCCTGGTTGACTATAAAACGATATTTCTCTGTGTCTTCTGCAATACAGCATGTCCATAACGATGTAAAGCTCAAACCTGCACTCTCTAAAATCCTATATGAACTTGCATGTGACATGCTGTAAAGAAAAAAAAAAAACAGTATCACGTCCATATTTGCACCTTGCTACTTGTGTCAAATGTCAGTGCTCCGTACCACTGTCGAAAATTGGAGTGTCCTTTGTTTTCTCAAGATAAAAGATAAAAATAAGAAAAAAGGAAATGAAAAAAATGTTTTTGTTTTTTTTTTTTTTTTGGTTGAACATACTGGTAATTCAGGGTTTTCCAAATCCTGTGCATCCATGATTTGTAGAAAATTGTGAATCTATGAAACCATCACAGGCCAGAAAGTATTCTTATACGGTACGATTTCACACAGCTAGCAAAACTGATATCTCACCAGTTACCATTAATATAAATAACGGGTCGCTTTCCGCAACTTGGTCATCCCTGATTGACCATAATAAAACATTTCCACACGATCTTGACTTTTCTTTTGACCCATAATTAATGTACCATTACTGTCAGTGGCTCCTTTTTTCCACACCACACAAATCTTTCCACGAATGATAAAGTCTCATTTACTACCACAGGTACTTAATCTCCGGACTCATTGGAAACATCTGCTTGATAAATGGCTTGAATGAAAATAAACAGCAAGTGAACACAGACAGTATCATGGATGATCGCCTATCGCTCCTGGGGTATCCAGGGTAATGAACACATAAATTACACAATATTTCAGTAAAATGAATGCAGCTGCTCTTAACATGAGATTGGTAAACTTGGAAGTGTGGTGTTATGTTAGGGCGATATGCTCACCACAGGTGCTAACAGACATCCCCATTTCACAGTAATGACAATTTACCTGTCTTCTAAATGCTAAAACCCCTCTGGCACACATGCATTTTATAATATGAAATTGTCTCATTTATGAAATGAATGCAAGAAAATCATATTTTATGTTAATAACATGCAATACACTCATGATCCACATGTGGAAAATAGAAATTTGATTGCATTGTTTTGTCGATGTTTAAGTAAATAGACAAATACACAAAACTGATACATTATATCATTATTTTATGCGAAACATGACAGCCTCACCAAGTTTTCCAAGGACTCTGTAAGCGCTGATAAGTCCTCTTAGGAAGCAACCTTCCCAATGCATGCTCCCTCACATGCCACTGTCAGAAACATATTACAAGGTGATTGGGGAATAGAAAGCCTGTGGTTAGGATTCATTACACACACCAGTGATAGCATGAAGCGTTTCATATATAATGTGATTTTTCTAGCCACTGGGCCCTCTCACTTGTTTACCCCTGGAGCATAAAGAAAGAAGAAAGGAAGAGGGGAAAGGAGGAAAAAAAAACAGAGCTGAGGAGAAGTTTGCTAGAGGCCTTTGCCATGGTTTTGTATCTTCTGGCATTTGCAATTAGCACCAGGCTGCCGACTGACACTGAGAAACAGATGCTGTCCATCCGCTTGTCACGACTCTTATTTCTCTCTTTGTTGGGCGGAGATTGTGCCCTTGTGAACTGTGTGTGTGTGTGTGTGCATCCTTCTAAGCAGTGGAGCTGCCCTGTAATGAGGGTATGACTGCTTGTCTTCAAACACTCACTGTTAATTATACTCCCCTTTATTGTGCATGCGCATGCATTTGTGTGTGTCTGTGTGTGTGGGTGTGTGCTGCAGGGTACAGAAAAAGAGGGAGGGATAATGGGAGAGAGAGGAACAAGGGATCAAACAGCAACCTAAAGCTATTCAGCAGCATATGACACACACATGATTGGGTCACCATTTACAGCAGAGGTGGGGTACCTCCGGTGTGTGGCCTGGAGGCAATTCAGAAATACAAAAAAGCAACTCTAAAAAGCAATGACCTTTTTTTCAGCAATCAATGAAAATAACGTAAAATAGTAGACTAAAATGTCCCTCTGAGTGGTCCCTGAACGCAACACATACTTAAATAAATGTTGATATCATGTCAGTGCATCAAGGTGACTATCAAGCAAACAAAATAGATGTGGAGTGTCGTGTTTTCCAAGAGAAATTGACAAACAATTGTTTGTTGAAGTAAAAAGGAGTTAGTTTACTGTATTGTTACAGCTTGAAACATGCTAAACTGGATGAACTGCAAAGACAAATGCGCTTGGGTAGAGTTAGTGCTCTTTGGCAGAGCTTTGATGCCCAATAAGCAGCCTTATTTTCTGTACAGTTTAAAAAGGAACCAGCTGATGTGCCTGACAACCTACAACATGAGATCATTGACCTGCAAAGCAACAACCTGCTACTGTGGGCAGTTTTTTTCAAAAAGGACTTGCAAAGACCCAGCTCCACTCACTAACTGAACCAAAACTGGACAACCAGCTGCAGGTAGCGTCATTATCACTACTATCTGACATCAGATGCCTTGCCAAAGAGAAGCAACTTCAGTCATTGTAGAGGTTAGCGTGATATATGTGTTCAATGTGTTGTAGTATGTGTAGTTAGTATGGCCTTGGAAGGATGTTATAAAAAATTAAATGGCCCATGATCAGACAAAGATTCCCCACCCTGGTTAGCGCACGGTGGCACAAGTATATATATATATATAATGTTCAATTTCCTGTATTTTCAAGCTGCATAATACAAGCTTTTTCAAATGTCCTGAATACTGCAATGGAGCTACAACAAAGGGATGTGATATTGTCAAAGATAATTGGTAAACCAGGAAGCCGTGTGAAGGTCCAAGCCTTAATTGGCTCTATTCTTTCCTTAATTGGCTCAAGTCTTGCAGTTGCTGGAAAGTAGCGAAGCGATGTGTGTGCAAAGAGGTATGAATCAGTTATGGTCAACACACTGAATTTTAAATCAGCTGTTTTGTGGTCAGCAGCTAGGTATCAAAACTTAGTCATTAATCAGGGTTTAGGGCTATCTGTTGTGTAGTAACAACTTGAGATCCATATTACTGTCATTCTTTGTGGTGCTCAAATGTAAACCATGTTAATGCTTTGAACCCTGAACACATGTTCCAGAAATCAGCATGACTTACTCTTTCCATTTGTAGTGGTATCACTGATAATGTCGGCCTTGCCTTATTTTAATTTGGATTAAATTGTATGTGTCGTGTTTTAAGAATTTTCTCTGCAGTCCCGTTTCAAGATATTATCTCCAAAATTGAGGCAACTTTAAAAACAATTCCAAGCATCTTTAACTTGAATCTGAAAGTCTTTTTTGACTCAAGGCTAAAACAAAGGGACTTAAAGTGAAATCTGCTCATTGACCTAAATGCAACAACATACTTTCTGTTTGTGTCACCTAAAGCATTTTAGGAGTTGTAGCAGGAGTGACACAACCCAATGTCCAATCAACATATCTCCTCCATATATTTTCATGCATACAGATCAAATATACTAGCACTGATGTGTGCAAAAATTTTCAAAGTGGATAAACTTGTTTTCCTTCCTGAAAACTGTCCTAGAACATGTGTAGTCCTCCCCCTCACATGCACACCGACTGTATCTCCGAGTAGCTTTATGTGTCCTGTGAATACCAATATACAACATGCTGTGTTAAGACAATCCCTCTAGAAAACCCTATTGAAGGGAAAGGGAAAAAAGTAAACATGCAGTAACATTCTTAATTCCTGGCTAATAAAATAAAGAATGACATTTAACTTGTTGGTTTCGTGCAGTGGCATTTATTTATACTTTACATGATTGCAGATGTTCTCGCTGTGACTAATGGGGGATAAATTGTGTTGTTAGTATGAATGTGTTGTTAGTATGAAGACGATTCAGGTGGTTAAACAAGTGAAGTACATGTATGAAAAGAGACATCCAGAATGCGTATGCAAAAACATGTTTCCGAATGTAATTGATCCTCTCAGTATAAATCCTCTGTGGGGCCGAAAAAGGGCTCCTATCATGACTGATTTGTCAGGGGCGTCCTTTAAAACAGAACAGGCCTGTTTAATTAACGGTCGAGTTTTGTCATTTAGATAAAGAACAAGTGCCAAAAAGGAAGCTATGGAGCTTGTTTCATTGGCTTGGTTGTTAGGAAGTATTTCTGCTCTAAGTTGTTGTCACACTGTTATTATATTTTACTGTCCACACAAGGTTTAATCTGAGTATACTTGTATTACAAGTGTAAAATCTAACTACTCCACTCTCGCCCATCATGAGCTGTTTAACGCTACCAGCTTCTGTAAGGGAGCTTCACTTTTCATAATTTTGCAGGGCAAGAGAAAGCAGGACGTATTTCTTTTGATATGATTTCATACAGCTAACATTTATGACCATTTATGAACCCACTTTTCCCCATAAGTCATAAGCAGGGCTCATATTGTTAGCTACAGCATCAGGTCTGGGGAGTACTTCCACAGCCTGTGCACGGTAGTGAAAGGTTAACAAAGTGTAAATCAAAGTACTTTTACACATGAGGCATGATGGGTGAGATCAATCACTGCTGGACATTGTGGACAAGCCTATTACAGCAAGTGCCACATGGTGTAAATCTTTCTCAGACAGAGGTGGTGGTGAGCTTTGTGATCTGAATTCACCAATGAATGATTAGAGCAAATAGCTAAATTATCCACCAGGATGTAACGTGAATGATTTGAAAGGATTTTAATATTCAAATTCTTCTCGAATAAAAAGATTTCTAATATGAGATGTCAGAAAATGTTTCCCTCACACTTCCTTAGCTCAAAAACCAAATCATTTACATAAAGTTTGAACTGACTTGGTCTTGTAGTGAATTTCCCTTTGCCTTTCATTCAGAGAGACTTTGGTCTATTACAGCTCTATAGGGTACTTTCCACCAGTGTCTATTTGACAGAGCGATCACTTTAGGTCCATTACTCTCTGTCTGCTCCTTCTACGAATACTGCCACTGCAACCATTGAGCGAGATCTTGATGGAAAGTGATATGCTTGTTGGCAGCTCAGTGTAGCAATACTGCAGTGACCCGTAACATGTCATAATGAAATTGAAGGAGGAAGAAGAGATGGGAGGAGGAGAAGCAGCGGCTGCTCCTTCAGAAAGTCTCTTTGTATGGGGGGTAGAGGAGAAAAGAAGGCTTTTCATTGTGCTATTTGGAGAAGTCGTCAGTGTCTTTATTTAGCTTTTTTTGATTATGAATGGCTGAATTTGTAAGAAAGCTTGGATTATGTTAATATTCCAGGTCTCTTGAATGAAACAATTACCAACAGCAAGTGTCACCCTACCAGAGGATCCAGTATGTGAAGGAACACTGACAGTGCTCGAAATAGAAGCAAATTGAACTCCTGCTCCCTTCAGAAAGCAAGAAATATGAGCATGAGCAGGAAACTTCTTACACTCTGTGGCCACTATAGTTTCTAGTATTTTTTCTGGCAATTTGTGCATATTTTCTAGTCCAGTAACTAACTCAGTTGTCCAGAGTCCAGCCCTGGGACAAAGTTGTTCACCAGTATTGACAGGACTCTGCAAAAGCACCTTACAATGGTGCATATGAATTCTGTTTTATTATGTTGTGTATCCTTCGAGACCACAAGCAGGGTCTGCTTTCCACCTATGCTCATTCAGATTTGCAGTGTCAGCAAAACACTGAATGGTGTGTAAGGGAAAATAGAGAAGCAGAAGAAGGTTACAGCTGCTAAAGCTGAGCTGTCATGGATGATGACTGCAGCAAGTTGGCAAGACATGGCAAATAATGGGGAAGAGGTAGCGGGTTCAGTGGTGCAGCACAGACAGCGCCAAAGTATGCTGCTGTTTGTACCAGCTGTGTAAGATATCAGTGTTGACATTAGTAACAGACCTAATGTTGATTTGTCAAAGTGATCCTTGATTCAGCTCATTTGCAAGTACATGTATCATGAAATGCCTGCGTTTAAACTGTAGTATGGTATAGCTTTGTGGATAAACTATCTCAAATGCTAATATGAGTCATTTTGGAAGGTAAAGGCAAACAACCTATCTTGTCATTTAACTGTCAGTATATTACTTAGAAACATGAATGTGAGATGCTACGATACCTTTTTCCTCCTATTTTAACTCAGTTCAGTGCAACACAATTTACCCAGAAAACAAATATACAAATAAAAAGAAAAGTTTAAAGAAATGCAAGAACTTAGCAGAGTTGATATGTGACTGGCATGGATTCAAATTAAGAAAGAAGAAATCCTGACACGAGCATCAGTTTCGGCCGTTTTTTTGAGAATCCTGTTCGACATATACTGTTGGCTATTTGTTCCATCATCCATCTCCTTAAAATCGTACTGTTATTGAATGTCAAGACCACAGAGGCTTGCAGTTTTGCAGCAACTATCGTATCTACTATCAGTAGGGTTTTCACCAGCCCAATCAATCAAAGGGCTGAACACCCCCAAAGTTTAAATGAAGCACAGCTCTTCAATTCCAATCTGCCCATTAAAAAAAACGTAAGAATGTGAATGTATTTCATGTGTAACCTTGGTCTAGTTTTTCATGCCAAAAAAAGCTTTTCTTTCTCTTCTGGATTGATTCAAACCAGGTTCTACTAACTTTTATCTTTCTCTCTTTGGTGATCCTTAAATCTTGGTTCAAAACCTGCCAAGCACAGCACACAATGCAGTTCAAGGCCAATAATAAACATGAGTTTTGGTTGAAACTTAGACAAACCATTTCATGGGGAGAAAATAACCAACACTGCCTCTTTTTTCCCTCTCGGCATAGCTAATAAAAGTAACCCACATACACCAGTGTGATCTCTTGCCCTCAATCTCATTGTCGAACCAGAGGAGGAGTAGGTGTCATGCATAACATCTTTGACTCAAAACATCCGGTTGCAGCTGATTCATCTCTTCCACTTCAAGGTCCACAGAGGTTTACATCCTCACAAGTTAATCACATTACGTCTCCAAATAATCATGTTTGTGTTAGGCCTTACAAACATGCGGAACAAATACCAGAAGCATATTTGGAAGGCTTGATTCCACTTTTGTGCCGTCATTCCTCTGGACCCTGGTGAACAGGCTTTGCTCGACAAAAATAATATTCATTGCTAAATCTCCTACTAAGCACTAATGTAATGTCCATCGTAAAATAAGATTTGTTATTCTCAGGCTCTCACAGTTCAATCATGATGCAAAATGAAACAATAGCTGCCTCCAGAGCTTCAACAAATTAAAAATATAAAACACATGAATGATTCTCCAAATGGGGTCCAACTAGCTTTAGGGCTTCCTTCTTAACACTCGAGATACAACACGTAACCAACAGGTTTCCACAGAACATGTTCCTCTGTAGCATCATGAATTTGCTCCTTACCAATACCTCTTGGAGCTACTACAACTCAAGGGGGCATGAATCACTGCAACTTCACCACATGCTTGCTTAATTATGATTATCCACTCAAAACAAATATTTAAGCATAAACACTTCAGTTCCCATCTTATAGTCAGTTACAGTCTTGTTAATAAATGTTAAATGATGCAGTGAATTGCAAATTATTTCCAAGCATTGCAGTAAAGGAGGTGTTTACATGCTTAAATGAGGTAAGCGTCCTTGTTTGAAAAGAGAAATGTAGGACTGATTTGATATTTTGCTCTGAAAGCCTCCCGCCTGCAGCCATTAAAGAATACCTATTGTCAACAGCTGTAATATAAAAACAGTTCCACATAACAATCATGGTGATTGTCTCCAATCTTAAGGATGCACATTGTTGCATTAGCTCTTATATGCAGTGAGAGGAACAAAAGGACATGCAATGTTATTAGTAAGTCTATGTGCTTTCATCATGAAATGCAGTATATAAATGGAAAACAAATTTCGGGACATAAACCCAAGCACAATTTGCAATGCAACAGCTTTTGACTGGAGGAAATGTGACGGTGAGACATGAAAACAATAATTAATTGAAAAACAGACACAAATAGTCACGAAAAAAGTAAAGGAAACAGATGAAAGGACGCAAAAAAAAAAAAGAAATTCATCATGTCTGTTTTGAGGGTAGGAAGTGAGTTTTCAGTCTGTCTTTAAATATGTCTACATTCTCTTCTGCCCTAATATCCTCAGTGAGTCCATTGCCTGAGGTGTGCTAAAGGATGCTTCACAAGTCTGGTTCAAGTTCAAGAAATGACCAAAAGGTCAGAGTTGTAAAATCTTTAATGCCTGCCTTGAAAACACTGTACTTCATGAGATCATGGAGGAGTCAGTTGACTTATAAAACCAGAAAGTCAATTTTCTGAGTCTAAGCTGATGCTGGCTCTTTGCTAACTTCTACAAAGTGCAATACATCCATGAGCCTTTTCATTGGACAGGAGAGCTCATAGGACCTCCATGTTAATAGATATAGTTTAATATTTTTAATAGTTTTCTTCACATGTTATATCAAAAGAGATGATGATGGTCCAAGAATAGAACTCTGGGGGCTTCCTCTGAGGAAGAGCTTTAATTATTTACAACCAACCAAATTTCTCCCTTAGAAGCAGAAATAATCTAAACCAATAAAAAATCGCAGTCCATCAAGCAGAATTTCATCTTCAGCTGTATTATTTGTGGCAGTCATGTCTAGCTGCGGAAATCAGAAAGCTTCTTGGGATTGGTTTTGCTTCTCAAATCACTGGCCACCTCCACAAGTGCTGCTTGTGTTGTAGTGGGCCCACAGCCCAGACTGAAGCCTTCAGAAGATGTGGTCTATTTCCAGATATCCTAACTGCTTGAATACCACGTTTTCAAGCATTTTCCCAAGGAAATGTTCAGTTGAAATTGGTATGCGCCGAATGATCGGGGATCACAGTTTTCTATTTACTGTATTTTTGCTTCAGTGCTGGAAGGAGTGGTTTTGTTTTTTGTTTCGCCAGGAGAAGTGGATTGTATTTTGAATTTTAGTATTTGTTTTTTCAAATAGTAAAGAGGAAGGGGTCCAGAGGGTTGAAGTTGTGACACGAGCTGGAACCTCTTTCAGTAAAGGACAGAAAGTGTATTTTCACACAGATGAATACATTCCTGCGTACCGCACTCTGTCATATGTGTCCTCTTAATTGTATATTATATAGTTTATATAGATTATTACCAAAATATCAAAAGCTAGAGGCCTTTTTCCAGTTTCCAGCTGTTCTAAAACTGCCACTCACTCACTAGCAATAGCTTCACATTTTATGTTCTTATACAAATATAATATCATCTCAATGCTCTTGTTTCTAGGTTAAGGAGAGTTTTTTGTGTTACAAATAATTGTTAGACTGTCCTTGGCCATAAGAATAACATCTGAGGAGTATTCAATTGAATAGTTTTTCCTTTTGAAATAACTCGAGCTCTTTATGGAAAACACTGTCACCAAAGCTCTGAAAAGAACCCGTGAGGTATTGCAGAGTACATGCTGCAATTATTCAAATGGGTACAAGCCATATTATCCTTGGGATGCTGGCAAAGAAGAGAAAGTATATAAAAATAAGAAAGTTTAACAGTGCAGCAAGATCCAACACTCTCTTCATCTTCAAGGATATATTAAATGTGAAACCAGCTAACGAGAATCATGAACTCTTCAAAGCTCAGGAAGATTCTTCCAAGTCAAATACACTCTGGAGAAGTCTGAATATTTACAACAACCATTTCTGTCCACGATAGAAAGCTGTGGGATACACACTTGATTGAATGGTTGTCACACTCCTGGGAAGCCAGATGTGTTATTGCAGGAGTGTGTTCATAAGCAGCTATATAATGAATTACTTGACAAGCAGGGGTCTTCTACTTTTACTCACAAATGGAAAAACAGGAGTGTTTCGCAGTGGGTAGAGGCCAGTTTCCAGGCCTTATTTGGCCTGGCCTTATTCACGCCAATTAAGTGTTCAAGCTGGGAATAAGTGTGCAGAAACTGTGATGCAAAGCAATGGCTTGAATTACCAATGGAACAAAAAAAACTGGTTGACTATTTTAATTACTATTATTACACTTTCTAAAACATAGGCAACCTAGCTAATGCTTCGATAACTGTAGAGACAGAAGGTATTTCACTCTGCAAACATCCACTCACTCTTTAATGACATTAAGTGTTACAGACAGTTTTCTATACCAGGAAGCGCCTGACTCACTTTATTTGAATGCTGATGAGACAAGCAATGGGGGCGTCCAAGTGGCATCCTGATCTGGATAGAAAGAGACTTATTCATATGCAGGCCTGATAGCGACTTTAGTCAAACAAAGTACATCTTTCCCTTGTCCCTGCAGTCTTTTAATGACTTGGGGATTTGTAGATAGAAACAAACACTGGGAATAAGGCTGCATGATGGACCCATAATTGTATTTTCATTGCTGAAAACTGTGTTTGTTTACGCTGATCTTATCCGGGCTTATTAAAAATTCACAATCAATATTACCGAGCATTAAGAGAAAACGTGTAACGAATGTGAGATTGAATAGAAATGCAAGTGTTATTCAACCTTGGACCTCAGAGTAAAAAAAAAAAAAAAAAGACATTTCTCTGTTTTGGACATCACAAACAGTCAATGTCTCCACTCAAATGAGTCTAATATTTAACCTATATAAAATCTTTCTAATTGCTAATTAGCACCTGTATAGGGACATTGTGAAATTGATTTGAAGTATCCTTCCATCTTGTTTAACAGCCTTCAACCAGTCAGAGCTTTTTAGGATTGAAGTTCTGTCACACAAAACTACTTAACTCGACTAGATGTAATTTCCAACCATAGCTGGTATGGAGCAGCCACATAAATAGAGACAAGCATTTATAATGTATTAGTAGTGGCAGTATTACTTTATTGATTCCACTGTAGGATGCTCCTTTGTCACTGAAATGCCACACGTGATTCAATTTACAGAACAAAAAACAATCAGGACTCTGTCCAGTAGACAATCCAGAATAATCTGTGACATGCATTAGTAATGATTCAGTGTGAGCTGAGCAATGTTTGCTCTGTGCCATGAATAAATTTTGAGGGAGGTAAACCCTCTGCAGAATAAGTCCTGAGTGGTCAGCGCTAATCTCACTGACAAACACGCTGCATTTCCTGTGGTTACTTCACAATAAAGGCAGTTCATGTTTCGCCAGTTAAATTCTTTGAATGTGAAGCTGCAGCAGTAGGAAATGTCCAATGTTAGCAGTAATTTAATACAGCATTTATGTATTTACTTTATTTTTCCTGGAAATGTCAAGGCCAACACCCATTTTGTAATACTCAAAATATACACATATTTCAACACTTTCATCACTGGGCCATTGGCTCAATCACCATTGTGTTAACTCATTTGGCGAGAGCAACTTAATAAACATTTATTTAAAGGAAAATCTTCAAAATTCTAACTCAAATCAGTGTGAAAAATGTAAATGGAAAATGCAAATACACTGTAAATTGAATTGTTTGAGACAAGCCTCAAACATATGTTTAATCAGGCATATATTTGATTAATTGTGCACTAATGTAACACACCCTTTATTTAGCATTCCTAGCATAAATTTGCATCATAAATAGATTCACTCTGGACTATCACACTGGAAAATTTGCATTGTTTATATGCACGCTTCAGCAAAAGGGCATAATTATTATACGTGAGTATGCAGTTTGCTGTGTGACTACAGGGCATTTCTAACTTTTGTTTACTTCTGCGGACTACAACAGGTCAATACATGGGCCATCAAAAGACAGATGATGCTGTCCACGTGGACATGCAGCTACCATCCAGCAGATAACATGACTCTGTACACTTACCCTCTTTAAATCAGTCAATTAACTCAGAGGCACACATACCTGTCTGCTTAATTGTGTCCCCAGTGCTTAATTATCTGCATAAATTTTAGGGAGATGAAGCCTGAATCTGCCAGATGTGGGGGGGAAAAAAGGAAAAAAAAAAAATTAAAAAAATGAAAATACTGCTACAGCTCGTTAGTGCTTGGATATTGATGTATAATGAAAGGCGAGAGGCTCAATATAGAACTATTTGGAGGTAAAAATGGCCACAGAGATCGGATTTATGACTTTTCTTAAAAAAAAAAAAGGCGTGGGGGGGATGAATCCTGCATCCCACTTCTCCTACACAGTAAATGCAGCTGTGGTCTGTTTGAACAGAGACTGTAATCCAAGGCAACGGCACACAGCAACTCTGATGGGGTTTATAATGACATGATGAAGAGATGGATGTTGACATTTGATAGCTGGCTACTCATGTTTGCAAAGCAAAATGAACAGAGCGCACTGCATCAACCTGATGCTCATGTCTAACTATTTCTTCAGGGCTTGAGGCTGCTGTGAAAATGAGAGAAGGTAAATTACAGACAAAGCACAGACGAGTCCATCAGACTTAACTAAATTTGCAGCTAAATGCAATGGGGTATTGCCAACCGTCTGATAAATTTCTCCTCTGATGGCCCGACCAATACAGCTATTCTGCAGATGAGAGGTACACATAAACATACAGTTATGGGGTTTAAACATGTAATAATTCATTGTTAGTCCTCAAGAGACAAATTTACATAAGGCTTCTATATAATCTATAGTCTCAGACTTGAACTAAATCTACTGGGAGGTAAAAATTTCCATGTTCCCTCCAGGTCCAGTGTATTTGCATTGTATCTAGTCCTGGTACCATGCCAGAAATGGTCAAGTGTTTTCATTAAAGCTTTAATAGATGCATTCTCCACCCTAAACTAAACTTTTCACCTTGCCCCAGTATCATTTGGCAGGAGATCAAAAAAAAAAAAAAAAAAACCCGACACATTTAATGAGAGATGGTAGGTGCTGTTACTTTGGGTCCAGGGAACGATATGTTAATCATTCCAGAGATCCATATTTAGTAGAATATTAGAATAGTGACTGACTCCAAAAACTGGCTCACTGTGTGCCAACCACATGTCTCTTTCTTTCTTTCTGTTGTAAACTGGGACTAAAGACTGCCTGTGTCACCTAAAATCTGACTTCGAATAACTCAATTTTGGGGGGAAATAAAGCTTCGAGCAGGAACTGACAAACATGCACAATATAAAATGATACCTGACTCGGAATCCTCTGCTTTTCACTAAACCTTCCCCTCATTCATTCCAGCAGCAAATAAATAGTGTGCAAAAGCAAGCAAATATGTCAAGGATTCAGCTGCATCAATTTGGGCTGACACATTGTCAGTGCATGTGGAAATTCTTGTATCTCCAAAATGTCAGTGTTTTCAGCAGCAAATAAAGCACCCCGTCTTGGAACTTGGACCATTATACATCCAAGTTTTACCTGCGCGAGGTTGAAAGATTTCAACAAATATCGGATCCATGAGTGGATGGATTCAGACATTCTAATGAATCTAATGCCAATCAATTTAGCTTCAACTGCAGTAAGTGTGTTTATTGCTAATTAGCAGATGCTAACATGCTAATGCAATAAAAGCAACGACCATGGTAGCATTATACCCGCTAAACATCAGCAGAACGGTAGCTTTGAGTATTATGCAACGCTGATGTTAGCCTTTAGCTTAAAGCACCTACCATGCCTGTGGACTGTTAGCCTTGTTAGACATCATATACATTAAGACAAAACTTTAGGTTTTAAAAATGCAGTTTGTGTAGTTATGGAGTTTGAATAACGCCAGTGTTCAACTATGTAGCATAGCTGAACTACCTTAATCACTCTCACAAGTTTTTGACGAAGGTCAAGTCCAAAGACATTTCCCTCCCTCACTCGGCCTGACTCAGCCAACATTGACAACACTATTTCACTTAAGCTTTTTTCCTCTGATTAGAATGTTCTCCACGGTCCTGATAATTAGCCTGTTAATTGCCCCTACTTTCAGAAATGCATTTGAGCATTGAATTGATATTCAACACAAATGAGTCCTTGCAGGTTTCATTCAACGGGTCCCAGCTGTTGGATAAATTCACCGCCAATGGAACTCATAAGAGAAACACAATCAGATTTTATGGGATTTTTCTTCCCCTCATTATTTGATTCATGGAGCATTATAACATTACTTAACATTACTTTTGTAGTTAATGATGGACCATGCAAACAGTATGTTTGTCATATGGGGTCCCAGCTGAATTGCTTATAGCTCTATAGCTCAGAAAAACTGGCCTTAGATATATTTCCCACAATTTTGTCAAGTATTTTTCTCGCCATTTCCCCCTTCCTTTTCCAAAATCAATAATGGGATTGGTGATTATCTGATCTACATACCTTTGCAGCAAACACCTTTGCCCCTTTAGCCTGCGAACAATTTCACCTCAACTCACCTGGAAACGTCTGATAACATTCACATGCGTGCACAAACGCACAAACACTTTCCTTTCCTCTGACAGAGGGTCAGTTTTCGGGTGCAAATGTACATTTCATCTCTGTTCAATTTGCATTGCAGAGAAAAACGCCGACCCCCTCAGCCCCCCCGCTCCCTCTCCAATGCTTTGACAGTTTGAGGCTGAAAACCCATCAGGCTGCTCAGTTCCACGCATGAGAGAATTCCTGTTAAGGCTCCCACTGAGGAAAATGGGCCCTGCCCCTTAATTTACCGCCCGAGTCAAGAGGAGGGCCTATTGATGCATTTGGAACTAACTAGCTGTGTTCAGAGACCCATCTCTTTTCTGTTTCTGTTCTGTACTATTCTTCCTCTTTCAGAAACCTGTGTTCGATTCTGTCCATTCAACAACATTCCTGCTGCTTTGATTCTAATATGTTCATGCTGATTTTTGCTCAGGACACCCTTTTGTGACTAAGCTTGGGTGAAAAAGGATAAATCCAGCACGGCAATGTTATTGGCAGCTGTTACAAACTTCTTATTTCTTATCCATTTGGCAGACAACAACAAAACAGAAAAAACAAAGTTCATTGTAAGTTTATTGTATCTAATATCGAACTCAGATACATAGCCATTAGTTATTCAACCTCCATTCTGTGCACATCTGCTTTGCACTGCAGCCAAGGTGAAAGTTCATAATTATACTGCATAGCTTGCAACCACAATGAAATTTATTTATTTTTTGGACTCGTTTGCCAAAAGGGATACTTGGCCTGTGTAGTCATTGTCTGTTGTACACAGAGTAAAGCAAAGAATACTTAAAATTTCAGCAATTTGGGTATACTTTGTCAGTACTTTGCTGAGTTTTGAGTGTGGGTGTATATAGACAATATCACAGTATCATATGGTGATAATGAATTAGGATATTCCGTTTCAGTATGTTTTTCTGGGTGCTCAATCCTGAACAGGAGGTCTTCTGTGCCACATAGTCAGGATAAAATTTAGTACACAGTACCAAATTTACATTGTTTGCACTTTATATACTGTGTAGTTTGAAGTCACCGAACTGTTGATTCTGACTGATCTTTTGAGTCAATCTTGTAGCCTTTCAGTTGAAATTTACTTTTCACCAATCAGAGCTAAATGTTTTCCTATGGCTGTACTGAGGCTGCACTTCCTGAAGCTCTCGTCTCATGTTAAGACTCTCATTGGCAAATAAGTGACTTTTACTGTTGAAGCAGCTACCCACTCCTATTGTTCACTATAGCTTTGCAAACAATAAGATATTGACATTTTCAGGGCTTTTTGTCAGTTCAGCTCAGGTTAAATATTATACGGGGAGAGTGGTAAAAGAGAAGAAGAAAGACCAGGAGAATCAGCACGTCATCAAAGTGTGCTGGCCTTCCGGATGGAAAACTGCTCATGCCATGCACAAAATTTGACTGCCGTGATTGCTGTTAGCATGGCACAGGATGTGAGCCCCTGCAGTATAAGACTATTAACCATTAGACCTATTGCCTGAGATTGGTTTATTTTGTTCATATATGGCATATGTACTGTGCTGCCTCATCTGAATATATATGTTAAATGTAAAAGGTTGGAAACCATAAAAAAAACTGTCAGTGTTTGCATGTTGACATGAATTTGTTAGCCCAGCATTGACACCTGCTTGTTCTCACTGTATCACACCATGCCTACTGTTGTAGGCTCTTCACATGGTTTTATTGTACAGTTCAGCATGTTTTGCAGGGATAGCAAACATACCAACATGTGGTGCACATCGCAGAGCAGAAGGAGGAAATCAGGTGCAGACTCACAGTTGCACTTCTGTACAGTTGCTAATGCGGCTCTCCTGGAGCAGACTCTCACTGAGCCAGCTGTGCTAAGTTTCCCATGCACTCGGCTGTTTTAATCTCACTGCCACAGTCTCCCGTCTCTCCCGTCTCCATTCTGAGAGCAGGCCACATTCAGTGGGACCGTCTCCATGGAAACGTGCAATTATCCAAGACATCAACAATTCATGCTGAATAATTTTATCATCGACCGAATGGGCACGATAGCAGCAGCACCCCCCCTCCCCATTCTATCTACCTCATTTAGTTCCGTTCTCATCATCTACGTACGTGTTTCAGCAAAATGCATGTTTTTTTTGGGAGTAAATATAGCATACAGGCAGAAAATTGCTGCACATGGCTGAGTATCGGGCACAGACTTAGCAGTGAAGAGTGCCATCTAAACTCTCCTCCTTTTGCTGCTCATACTTGAGAACACAGTAATAAGACTTGTGATTTAACTGTCTTTTTGCCTGGGATTGACCCAGCGGCCAGAATATTATTGACTGAATTACTCTCAGGGTTTGCTCACCGGATAGAAAAACCAGCTGGAAACTAGGAATAAAGTGGCACACATGAAGACCATCACCACACACACAGGGGTGGGTGAGGCGGCGCTGGGTGTTCGATGTGACCCTCTTGGCAGACTTTAGACAATGATACATGGTCAATATTCTCGAGGCAAGTAAAGCACTGAGTTAAGCACTGAGGAGCAGTTTTAATGGAGAAAACAGAGCGAAACACCTTTGCTTTAAACAACAAGTTCTCTAAAAACAGTTTCTTATTTACAGCAGAATTGTTTTTGCTGAGTTAAAGCAGACGGGGAGGCATGACCCTTTGGAGACATATCATATTTCAGCACAACAAAAAACTGTGAAATCTTTATTTTTGCCATTATGACTAATCTAGATTAATCTTCATGTCACAGTTAGAAACCTGCTTATGTGGAGATATTCTCAATGGTTGCAGTAAGCCTCTGAGGACAAAGTCGAGAAACACCATTATTTTTCCAGGGAAGTATGGTGCCAGCGTGCCGCATGTTACATAGCGGCAGAGTTGGGGAAACTCACTTTAATTGGGTACATGTGGCACATGTGCTGAATCTCTATCAGCTGAGGATCAAGCGCGACAGGTAGTGTGGTAAGTGCTTCAGTAACAAGTCTTATTGGGGATGAGGGTTAATTAAGGCAAACTAGAAACGGGTTAATTCCCACATAATGCAGGACAGACTTTAATCTTTGATGGTTGGAGAGCACTAAAGTGTCTCTGTCTTGGTTTGACTTAGGAGCACACCCATGGAAAAAGAGAAAAATACAATACAGCTGCATGATGCAAGAGCACTGTGAGGACAGATCTGCTGGAGGGATGAACATCATTCTCTCAAATTATAATTCCACATTTGGTGTTCTGATAATAATGGCAGAGAGTTTCTGGCTTTCCAAAACCTCCCATAAGTCCTCTAAGACACCTGGTGACTGCAACCGATGAGATATGATAAACATTGAGATCATTTTAATTTCTCAACCTTTTGCGTACTCCTTGGAAGTGTCTGCACATTTATTTAGCTCTACATTTCGAGGTTTAGCTCATTATTTGTGCCTCTGGAAACTAAAACTCAAATCAGATGAAAAGCCAGCATCCAACCGCCCCACCAGACCGCCGCCTTTCTTCCTTCTTGATAGTCCCTTTCCTTCATCTGCTCCCTTTCTTCAGACAGAGAGGGAGCAGATGACTTTCTCTCTTGTTGCTAATCCCCATTTGAATTAAGACCATGTGGAGGTGACCGTGCTTCTGAACTGCAGAAATCAATTAGCATCAGTGTTAACGCAGGGCCACTGCCTGCTCATTACTGCCTGGATGTCTCGCTGACTGAGGATCTCGGGGCCTGCTACATGCTGATGGACAGTAAGGCTAGAACTGTGCAACCACTGTCTCCACATCGCCTCAGGGAGAGGTCAGTGTGAGACAGAGTTGGGGGGGGGGGGGTTCATCTCAGATTACACAAGTCAGAAATCACGCTATCAGGGTGAGTGTCAAGTACAGACAAGTGCCCTTAGTGTGCACACACAGACACACTGTCCTGAGCTGAGAGCTGCCATGCTTAACAGGACATGGATGTGTGTCTCTTTTTGCTAGTGTGTTGGCTTTTAGCTATCCTCCTGAGACTGAGAGTGCATCCGATGAGTCCTTCCATTCATACATTGAACAGATGATTTGATGATGACGAAGAGGATACATTTATGACAGTGTTTAGAAACCTTGCATCATACTCACAGGGTTAAATCAATACTAGCCACGCTGTTGCAGATGGTAAAAACATCCCTGTAATGCATCCTATCTTCATGAAGGTTACAATGTTCAGTTTTGTTCAAGTTGTTTTCGAGAGGTGTTTGTTTGCTTGCCGTGTTTTTGTGTTCTTCATTTCTTTGCATTCCCTTAAATTGCAGCTTAAACTCTCCAAGGCAAAAATGAAACCAAGCACTCCGTGTGGTAAATAATTTTTCAGTTGGATTTGACCAATATTGCATACAAAGTACAAGCATTTGTGCTGAGGTTATAATGTCGTGCACCTGTGTGAATAGGTGTGAACAGTCCAAGTCAGTGGGTAGGAAAGCAGCGAAACAGGCCACGGACAGTAAAGCCTGAATGAGGCAGCTGAAGCCAAACAGCTAATGCAAGCCTGACTTCAGTGCTCTGCCTAAACAATGCCAAAAAAGGAAGTGCTGGAACTATTTGAGAGATAACACAATGCCATGTGTGCCTGCAGTGATGAAGGATGTGATCAGACTTAAACTCCACATTAGTGTACTAAGCTGAAAAATCTACTAAAGCATTATACTATGATTTTAGTTCCTATACCCTGAAACAGTGTGAACATTCTTCACTGATGTGCTCATCTAAATAACCTTGGCCAGTATTATGAATGATTTCCTCCTTGAATTAGAGATTATGTTTATAAAGACGGCAGCAGGGATAAAGAGATTTGTTATATCTGCATTAAGCGCTGGAGTGCATATATGAAGGTAACATGGAAATTCTAAAGGAGAGAGCCTGCACAGACTCTATTGGTGTTACTGGGTGATGAAAAATCTCAATTCTTTCAACTAATACTCTGAAACACTGAGACTTTGTGTCTAAACTGGGTATTTCCATGACAATCGAGCAGTATATTGTGGTGGTACCTAAATAGAGGATCAAACATTAAACTGGTAATGACCACTTATCTCCAAAGGCATCACCAAAGGAAAGCACCAAACTTGAGTGGTTGATTTTGGATGTATGTGCATTGCACAGCCAGTGTAGTCTGAATGAGAACAGCGCTGTACATGTAGGTTGTGATACTGTGTATTTGGCCAATCATGGCGAAGAAAACGATGGAATATCCGCCTTGTACAGTGCTTAATTTGCCCAAACTGCGGCACTGAAAACCAACTTAAGCCCTGAGCTGAGGGATGTTTTCATTCATCATCCACCACAGACATTTCAGACTCTATGACAAAACATCTTGTGAGCATTTGCTTACTCAGCATGACGTACTCTTACTCTGAAATTAAGAATCGGGAGGAGAAGGAACCATGCGATTTCAGTTCCAGAGAGGAGGCAGATCTCCAAGCAAGTTTTGTGTCAAAATATCAGCATCCTGATAACATTTTTATTATTGTATGGGAAATTAAATTAGATGTCAAACAACTGGCTGATTCTGTCACTACGGAATGCATTTTTACTCATGAATGATTCATGGTCATATTTTCAGTGTTTGTAATGAAATCTGTTTGTAGTGAGCAACACTTAGACCTTTGATCCTGTAATCACCAATATATCCTTTGAGTGCATATTACATTTTCTAGTGTTTACAATAGAGGCAGTCTGTATTCTCTTTCTTTTTTCTTTTTTTTTTATCGTTTGCTTGCTCACACGTCACTTTTCTCTAACTTCTCTAACGTTTTTGGACCTGCGCTGGCGTTCTCCCACAAAAGGTGAAAGGCAGGGAGACATCCTAGTTGGGATGCCATGGAGCCCACACAGATTTTCAACATTATTGTGTCAGATCCACTTAAAAGCTTTCCGTGAGCCTGCAATATCTTTCACTTTTTGAACATTAAGATTTAAAGTCCTGTCCTGGGGCTTCGTGCTGGCTATGTTTAGCTACACTACAAAAGCACTATTTGTCAAAGCTATTTGAGTTTTATTGTCAGCTAACTCCTCCTCTTCCTCCAGACATCCCTTTTTCATGCCGCGCTAAGCAACCAAAAGGCACACAGCTGTGAGAGAAGTTTGTCAAGACAAAGTCTAATCTATAGATATACATGTGCATGGATCTGTGTGTCTTGATTACCGAATGTGTTAAAATGAATCCGGCATTTCTTCTCGCTGTTGACACTTTCTGACAGACCGTAAAGAGCCATAATCCAAATCTTACGGTCTGTTCCCTCGCCATATTTTCATGTTTTGCTGCACAATTAATATCAAACTGTATATGACTCAGCAATAAAACAAATAAACCACTAGTTTCATCTTGTTCTTCTAATATTGAGCCACACTTCTTCCACAATATACATCTGCCAGAGCTTTTTAACATCACACCATAGCCTGTCACACAATCCTTAATTGCCTCGAATTTCTCATAAATTTCTTTTGCATCATAAGTGGCTCTGTTCCACATCATTTCCACGAGTTTCATTAACGCATGCAGCTTAAACACACTTGTGTCACAGGGTACGCACATGTTGGAATGTGTACGTTTGTGCATGCATGCACACATCATTGCCCGTAGAGATCTTCCTAATGACCAAATCCGGCTGTCAGTCATGATTGCAGCCTCATCGCATGCGAATCACCTCTCCCATCCTTTGCCCTCGCTGTCTTTTTTTCCCTCTCCTCAGAATATGAGCGTACAGTATTTCACCACCACGGCCCATTTATCTGATCCAATCTCTGTCCTGTAATTGAAACTTTTATTGAGATGAAGGGGATAATAGTTGTAAATGTGCTAACTGGCGCCTCGCACCCGGACGTGATGTAAAACCATCTGAAGGCATAAAAAAGTCCAAAGTGTGAAATGCTGCCCACTCTTGTGTCATGTATCACACAGTGCCATTAGGGCATTCACAACTGGCTGACTATGGTGTATGGCTCAGCCCGCGTCTCTGCTGCTGAGTGCAACCAAGGACATGCCCCATTATTAATAAGCACCTCAGTACACAAGACGCCGTTTGTTCCCCTGTTACGACTCTCTAAAAGTCTGTCTTCATTACTTTTAAAAGGAAAATTGATGTGCAGTTCATCAGCCATGCAAATTCAATCATGGAACGTATACCAAGACAGTTGTGTGATTAGAATCAGGCAGCTTGTGAAAAATGGCTTGTGTGGAAGCTGCGGCTTGATTTCTCTCTCATGTTATTCCAGTGACTTAAAAGTCACACTCTGTTTGGCTTTTGAGCTGGTTACAGGAAAACATGCATCTGTCTGTCAAGGAAACTGGAAAGATAAGGTTTGTGATATTTTACATTTTAGACCGAAGAGTCAGGTCAAAGCTTGCCCGACCGCCTCGTCATCATTCAGGGATGATTCAGCCAGACACAGCAGATATTTCATCAGTTTCAATCAATCCATCTCCGTTTTTTCAAGTAATAAGCGATAGATGATAATACCACTTAAAAGACTTTGTCTTCTTTTTGGCATAATGTAGCTTTGACATCAACATGTGTGTGTTTTCATGTTTGGAAACCAGCTAATTGCCCCTTGAGTACACTGAACTTAATTAATGCAGCAGTTATGGAAGTAGAGTCAATTGAGAGGTAAATTAAGCTAATTTCAATACACTTATCTTGTGGCACAAAAATGTCTGCTTATCAATGAAGCAGCTGAATCTCTCTCTCTTTTTTTAAGCCTTTACTTAGAAAGGAGAGTCAAGTATTTAAACTCATTCAGAGGTCACTTTCAGTTAAAAATATGCAAAACATTTTGACAGCCTGGGTCATCTTTTGACATCAATATGCATATAAAAGTTTTTTTTTTCTACATCCCGAAGCTGCAGCCGCAATTACAGGGCACAGGTTTCCAGTCTGATCTTTCAACTTGACCTGCTGGCCATGTCCATGGGCAAAGAGGTGAGCGGTTGTGGTCTGTACTTGATTTGCTCAGCGAAACCTACCTGAGACTATGCAGTGTTTGCAGAATCCCCTCTTTATGGGCTCCAAAAACACCTCAAACATTTGATGGATGGCTCCCGTGAAACCTTGTGGCCTCCAAATAAGCTATAATGTAATTCCGCTTCTTGTGTGATTTCCCCCCCATGACCCTGTGCAAGGAACAATCAGCAACTTTCAGCAAAACATGATGCCAAGGTTCAAATATCCAGAAGGTGGGGGAAAAAAAATAAAAAATATACACAGACTGGAACAATATGACCCCAAAATAGACCTAATCCAAGGCTACCTTCCCAGAAAATGCTACATATAGCAATAGAGAGGCTGCTTAAGGGTGTTTATTATAAGACAGTGTAGAGGAGAGACACACTAGCAATAACATGACATTTACTTTGATGCAAATACTTCAGTATGCTTATCTTAGCATCAGTGTTGCAGCAATAAGAGGAAATATACAGAGGTAGAGTTTAAACCATCTTGTAATCAAATCCACACTCACATAAATGCAGGTCTATGCATAAAAAAATCCATCTTGGCAAAAGAACAGTTTATTTTGACACATTAGAAGTGAGATCATGTGTTGGTCAGGATATATTATGCTACCATATGCGTCTGTCTGACTCTCTTATGGGTGACACCTTGAACTGAACCACAAGCACGAGTGAAGTGCAGACTATGTGGGAGGGAGCCTGGCCTATGCGCAATGTTGGACTCATCTCTGAATCTGAATGATTGGCATGATTGAGTTTATCACAGGCATGTCTGCTTTATTTAAAAACAGGATTATAATAGCGTGAGAGATGATTACTTTTATGGTGCATATACACAACATGAGGCGAAGTTAATGGAATAATTAAAGGCTGCAACTGTGCATGCTGGGTTTAAAGCCGTGGCTCAACAAGTCGTGAAGAACCTTTGAATATTTGATCAAACTGAAGTTTGTTTTCTGCTTGGAGCACTTTAGTCTTTACAAAAGGCAACTTGAACAATAATGGCAGATTTCAATAGAAACAACTGAAAAATGGACCGACTTCAACAGATTAAAGCTAAACTGGGACGTTAGCACATGGATGAGTCTGACAAGGAATAGCAAAAAGTTTCATCTGTAACAGTTCCCCTTCTTCCTTCAACTGCTTCAACTGCTCCGTCACTGTTCAGAGGACACATCCATGCACACCTGCTTACCAGGAGCTGCAGCACCACGACAAGAAAGAAAACATCATGCAGGCATTCATCTATTACCAAAACTGCATGACTCAAATAGGCTTGTGTTCTGTTGTTTGGTGAAGATGTTTGATAAATCAACTAACTCTGGGTCGAAATCAATGACGTTGACTCTCAGGGAACAGGGCTGAGTGGAAAGCCAACAGAGCAGCCTTTTCACACTGCATCATGATCATTTAATTAGTAATGTGGCTCTAAAAGAAAAACAGCATGCAATCCTCCTTAGAAAAAACAAAACATTTCTTCTGAGCTGATCAGTGGGTAAATGGGTAAATTTTAAAAATACTAATGTATCATAAAGGAAGGCTGGTAATTGAATCAGGTATCTGTAAGCCTTTGTGATTAAATATGGCCTCTGCTCGGACTTCCTATGTACATTCAAGGCAGAAGATTTGGAGTCTGTGAAGTCTAACCGCACGGACAATTGCATTGTGTGTGTCGCGGCGATACCATACTGAGCGCAGATCTGAGGTAATCATCTCCAACCTTTGAAGTTACCCCCTCCCCATTTGTGAAGTCTTGCTGCTTCACAGTTCAGCTCAGGCGGTGGGGAACAGGCACCACCAAAGAGAAAGAAAGGGCGCTCCAGCCTCCAGGGTCAGTCCACGCATAATGGATTGTTGAGCTGCAGCCAAACTTATTGTGTGGCCTCCAGTGCGCACGTGTGTGTGTGTGTGTGTGTGTGTGTGTGTACTTCTGGGCGATGGTTTGCATATGCACATGCATGCATGCTTGAACCTGTTTGTGCTCGTGTAACATGAGACACATCATTAACACAAAATTAGCAAATTGTAATTGCGTGACTGTCTCCCTCAGGTGAACTCTGAACTGGACTGAAGAATTCTTCAACAAAAGGGCCTCCTCCCTTTTGTCCTGTATCTGCTCCATCTTCTAATTTGCCAGCCGTAATTGTTAAAACATTGCTGTGCTATTTGCAGTTGTGAAATACAATTAACGAGCACAGCTTCAGCATCATAAGTCATCAGAGGAGATGTAAGAAGTTAAATCCTCTTTGGCCTCACATGAACTCGTGCTGATAATGATGTGTGGCGTGTAAAGAAATGCAGCCAGAGGCTGTGGAAGATTTCCTCGCACTTCCTCTCATAATCACAGAGCCTAAACAGTTGTGGTGAAAGTGAGATACTTAGCGAACACCAGGAGGAAAAAAGATGCTGATGGGTGAAGGGAGTGAATGACCAATTTTGTGCCGAGAATCAGGCACATCTCGTTTTCTTTTTCACCTTGTGAGACTCTTCAATTGCAGCAAATGGCTGTCTTCTGGAACCAGAGAGACAGATTCAGAGGAAGAGTGACAGAAAGAATGACTGTAATGGACAAGGGGAAGAGAGAAAGAGGGAAAGAAAGTGACAGAGATCGAGTAAAAGGACAGCGAGAGGGAGTTTAATGGAGAGGAAGAAGGTAGTGTCCCTTTTTTTGTGTGTGAGTATCTCTGACCATTGATATGCGCAGTGATGGCAGCTTTTTTCTGTGGCCTGACAGCGCTGCCAGGTCTGGACTTTTGGCTTCTGATGTCCAGTTCAATCCCAGGTCAAAAACTGACCAACAGCTGTCTCCTCTTACAACCCTGATTCCAAAAAAGTTGGGATGCTGTGTGAAGCCTAAATATAAATAGAACGCACTCATTTGCAAATGAACTGGATTTACCATTAACCATTTTACGAAGAGCCCGTGTAGTGATTTCCTTTCAACAATCATGTGTTCACAGAGTGGTGACCCTCGCTCCACCCTCGCTTGTGAACGACTGAGCCTTTCCAGGATTATCTGAGGAATGTTTCTGGAACATTACGCAACTTTTCCAGTCTTTTGTTGCTCCTGGCCAAACTTGTTTGAAATGTGTTGCTGCATCAAATTCAGAATAAGCAGATATTTACAAAAATCAATGAAGCCGATGAGGTTAAACATTAAATATATTGTCTTTGCACTGTTGAGGAAATGTCAAAAAGGATTACCAAACTATTGCATTCTTCACAGCGTCCCAACTTTGTCGGGATTGTCGGCTTTGCTTTGCCCAGACACTCATATTGAATGCATATAAGAACTCTTTGTCAGAGCAAAACAGCAGATCAAAGAGCTGTGTGCCAGAATCCATGCCTAGATAATAGCAATGTAATCACAGTCCTTTAAAAGAAACATATTGCTTTGCAACACTAATATCTCCCTTGAAGTTTCTGAATAGCTGTGTGAAAATGCCCTTGTGGAGCTGCATAGCTGGATGATTTTAAATTCGCTGTCTGTCACTTATGAATGAGTGTTTTTTATATATATTTTTTTATTTAAGAAGTATTCATGGATTTGAATATCTATCTATCTATCTATATAGGGATATAGATATATATTCAACATCTTTTCTCCCTTTTATTGTGATAACACTGAGGTATCTCAACCCAACTCCTCTAAACTCAGGGTGGAAGATAAAGCTACAACCTGTATCTCCACCCGAGTTCATTTCCAGCCCAGATAAACACCATCCTTAGTATGAATAAACCAAAACCAGTTTGATATTATTGATTTTATTCCCTTTAGTGTGCGATAACCTGATTCATGAAAACTTCAGAAAATGCCTGTTTCACTCTCTGGATAGCGCAACAGATAAATAAAAATTGAGATATCTGTTTTTTTTTGTTTTTTTTTTGCAAATGAATCCTTCATTTAACAATTTTCTTTTTTTTTTTTTCTTTTTTTTTTAATGCTTGAAGTGGTTGAGGCTTATGCCAGAAGACGTTAGAATTAGTTTAATCGGCTTCATTTTCTGTCTTAAATTATTTTCACCTGCTATACTCTGTGTGTATCTATAAGCTTAGCAGCTAACGACTATTACAGCATTTTGTTTTGTTTTCTATTACTGCAACAATTGGGCAATTTTTGTATCTGTGCATATCTGGATAATATATTTGTTTACACCTGATCCTCTCATGAAATAGGAGTTGTGACCTCTGATTGAGACACACAACGTGACTAAGAGTAGAGTAAGCCTGTCGAATCACCCCTAATTCAGATATGAGACACTCGAAATGACAAGTGTAAGTGGAGCCCATGTGTCAAAGATGGGTGTGTGCATGTGTGCATGTAGACATTCTCGCTCCTTCAAGAGCCATCCAGTCCACAGCATCACGTGAACAAGGGAGGCATGGAGGGCACTCCTGGTATCATTCTCATTTCCCACATCACAGGGGACCTGAACTGCTCATCTCGACACCAAACAGAGACCTTTACAGCATAATCCTGCAAGTTGATGTTGCTCATCCTGGTAAACTGTTCCATCGTCCTTGTCTTAGGGCGACAGACTTGTACTCCTGATCAACACCTCATTAAGCACACTCAGGTCTGCTTAAAGTCCAATTTGGAGCAGATTTCCCAAGACTATCAGATCCCATGGACATGAGCGAGGTTAATACACACACACACATGCTCGGTATGAAAAACCAGCCGTGTTGCATAGTCTCCTCAACGGGTGCCCCAATGGGGAAATGTCTCTTTTACGTGTTTTAAGGTGATTACTTTTTTGATTTGCACTAGCCCTGGAAATTCCTGTTCTCTGTTTGCACATGTGTGATGGCCAGTGCGAAGCAAATTGGTTTTGAGACCGATCACATCAGAGACATGACGATACATTCAAATCCATCACGCTCCCCGTAACAAGTTCATCCAGCATCGGGCCACTTTTTTTTTTTTTTTCTTTTCTTTTCTGCGAAGATGTTACTTCAAGACCATGACTTTGAGAAAAATAGAAATTTGTATCTACTCTTTGGGCACTCAATGTTGTACAGCTGTATTGTTTTATACTAAGATTGCTGTCTGTTAAAGGTCTGGTTATCTTAAAACTTGCAGGCGAAGTTGCAAATGGAAAACAAGGCTCACATTTTTTCAAGCCTGTCCTAAAACAAATTGATTGAAACTTCCATATGTGCATTAATACCACACAATATGCCACAAACAGATTAAACAGATATGTGGTTATGAATATCATAATTAATATTTCTAATATAATCATGAAACACATTTCATGCTTTTTAAGACAAAATGCCCTCTTAATCACATATAATCTGATCAGCTGGAGAAGAGCAGTTCTTGTGGCGCATGATCCAGCAACTGACAAGCACTGCAAGGGCAGAGACGAGGTGTCCCTTTGAGGGAAAATTCTGTCTTCTGACCTGAGGACAAAGAACAAGGAGGAGCCACCGTCGAAAGTGTAGCTTTCTCTTAACTTGTCCTTGCTGTTTGTCATTTTATGATAACAGCGTGATGATTTGCACAGCCATAACCACTGACAATAGAAGATATGCAAATGATTCATAGCAATCGCCAGGTTTGTTATCCCTTCTTTGTAATCCTCTGAAGGAGATTTCTGCCTCACTGAGAATTTACTCAGCTTTATAAAAAATTGAAAAGGGGGAAAAAAATGGCTTGAATCTGCTTTGTTAACTTTTATGTCTTAAGCAAAAGTAATGAGAGTTTAATGTAAGCATCCAGCACTGCACTGCTGAGATAAATTAATACCAGTCTTGGGAAGGCTTGTAAATCCTTCACTCTTTATAAAGAGAAGGTGATACAGTGTGTGCACCTTAAAGTTCAACCTGACCACCTTGATGAATCTGTATGAGGTAAGAGACACTGATAATGAGATATCTCACTTTGCTCCATTTGTATTTTGCCGTGTGCATGTGCAGCACAAGTTCAGTACTTTCATGTAACCAGCCCTGAGCCAGATGTTCACAGTTTTAATGAGCGGCCTGGCTGTTCCTGCAAGTACAAGGCGGTCGATATATTATTACACCTGAAGTAGCATTCGCAATCAGCTTACCATAAGTGCATATTAGATTCAGTGTGCAGTTTGAGGTGTGTGTCGGTGCAAGATTGCTATTTTTAAAATCACTAGTTGGAAGAGAACTCCACTAATTAAGCGTTGCACTCATGATGGACAGTTTAAGAAAAGGATCAAAGTCAATGTAATAGAACAAAGGATATAAGGTCTTTCCTTGTTCCATTCATTCTCCTTCTTTGCCAAAAGAGAAAGTTTAGATGCCAGACGGCACACCTATCATTTCCTTCGTCTGTGTCATGTGGGTTTCGCCACCATCCCGCCGCTTTCAGAGCAGCAGGTCCTGTCTGTTCACTCCAACATGAGCGCAGATGATGACCAATTATTTCACCCCCAAGATACAGAAGTAAATGCTGGATCCATTTTTCACCAGCCACATAACTTCACTGAAATGGTATTTTTCAGACAGACAAATGAGGAAAGCAAGACACTGATGCAAGATTTTATCAGCAAGCAGATAAACATAAGGTGCAAACATCAAATTTGGACTTTACCTAGTGTATCGTTTTGACATGGACATGCAATAGTTAATCAGTGGTGTTAGTGTAAAAAATGCCTCATTGCAATGGTGACCACGCCCTCTTAGGAGACAGGAAGTGTGTTGCATTTCATACCATTAGTGGGTTATCTTTTGTTAGAAAGCATCTTTGGGATCGCCAACTACAGCACTGACAATGCAGCTCAACACCCACAGTTTGATCTGGGTGCGTTATGCTAGTAGCAGCTTTCGTAGCCTATATCTGCTAACCTCAAGCACAGATGAGGAGCAGGCATCAGAGTTCGTCCTCAGGCCCAACCGACGCTGACTCAAGTGATGTCATTTGAGGCAAAAATTTGCAGATTTTGCCCAGCGGGAGCCGCAAGACTTATCAAAAAACTTGCCAAATTGGTGGAGCTAACCTTCAATGGCGGGCCATTTCCTCCAAAAAGTTCCAGAAAACGCAAACTTAATAATGAATTTAAGAACAACAGTTTGGCTTTGACAGAAAATGAAGCCGATGACATGCAAAGCAGGAAAAGGCCATTCACAATGTCAGACAGGCTAAATGTGCGCCTCATGCCAAGTCCCAGCCTCAGCAACTGCTGTAAACAAGCTGTCAGAACGTTTCTGGGTGCAGGACTGTTGTGGCCCTGCAACCGAAACCAGACAGTTTGAGTTAAAAAGGGAAAAAAAAAAGCAGTTTGGAGGTTTTTGTGCATGAAAAGTTGCATAAGTTACATGAACGTTAAGGGCTTCTGATATGTTTTTCAAAGTCAGTTTTCAAACATGATAATCAGGATTACCCACACAGAAACAAAGGGACTTTCTCTGCTGAAGGGCAGTCAGTCGGGCAGATGACAGTAGCACCACTGGACCCTCTCTGTTCACACGCCTGCTCCTGGCAAAACTTCATCATGGCAATTGCCCCCTATTTACTTTGATCTACCTCGACTGTGACAACCGGGGATTAACGGATAGTCAGGGATACGATGTCATAGAGGATTTGGGGATAGATTTTTGATTCACTAGCGCCCGTCCCGTTTGTTTCTGGATGAGACATGCGGGAACTGACCTCAAAAAACTATTGGATTTGGGTATCCTAGCAACGACTGGAAAATGGAGCAGTAATTGTGTAAAAGGTGGGGACACAGAAGTCTGTCACAACAAGTACAGTTTTACTTATCCTTCCTGTGTCCTCAAAGGAATGCTAAGCTGTTTCCATTCACAGCTGAAAATCTGAATTCAGATCCGCACTATTTGACAGTCTGTCTGTAAATATTTGATTATATCCACACAGACAAAAGCATGAAGTACATTTAGTATTGCAGGTGACCTCATAGTGCTTCATGTTCCATAGCATGTCATTATCATACATGAACCTGTGTGGCTCCTCTGTGAACCCGCTAATCAGATCAAAACCATTTGCTTCTGAAAAAGGCATCACGTGAAAGCTTGCTTCGGCTTTCAGAGATGACCAGTGGTGAGCCCCAGTCAAACAACAGCCATGTTTGAGCGCACCGGCCTTCTGAGTCGGGCCCTCCTTTTTAATCTGGCCCCTGCACGGTGCCAAACTCAAGGGCTCAAAAGGGCCAAATCCCATGATTGAAGAGCTTTATCTCCAGATTTCCAGTGAAAACGTCCAGCAAATCCTCGCTCACCCTATCCCTTCCTCCCTCCTCTGCGTCTCAGATTTTCTCTTTTTCTCCCTTTTTTGTCCGATCATGAATACTGATTATTCAACAAAATGACAGTCTTCATGCAGTGATCCAGTATCTAAGTGAGAAAATGTGAGTACAAAAGTCCTTTAATTCCATTGTACCATGCTGTATCATAATACATACACAACCCATCAATACCCTTAAATTCTATTGGTTCTGTTAAGCTAACTGACTAACTGAAAAAACAGTTGTCTTGTGCAGTAAATGATTCTTTGTCTCATTGCCCTTTTCGGCTCAAAAAACAAATATGATACTTCCTGCCCAGTCATCGAATTCACAAAGCAAAATGTAATATTGAACAATAGTTTACTGTGAATGCCACAGCAGTGTGCTGTTTGTCACTGCATTTGTTCCCTTCCTCTCTGTCTGCCTCACTCAGCTCTCTATTCAACTGGTAATAAGCCGCGTAAGTGAGTAACAGTGAAGATGTCAACCCCATGCCGTTTTTTTTTTTTCTCCCTCCCCACACTTTGGAGAGACCGATAATCCCCACAGACACATGAATGGCAATGTCACCAATCATACGCGGTGGCACCAAATAGCCAATCAGATTCCTCACTGGTGTGAGACAGAGATAACACGGGAAACATCTTCCATTTATGTCACAGTGTGACTGCGGGAGGAAAAAAAAAAGTGACAAGCTATATTTGACAAGTGACAACTGGAAATTACTGATGGAACTTTGCCGATGTCAGTCTTCAATTATTGATCACATTTCATATGATGACACACTCACACCCACACACGCATGCACACATCCTTGCACTAAAAATATATGGTATAATTACTGATGGTATAAATTATGTACGAAGAAGAGTGTCATGTTTGGCTTAAATTCTTAATGATTTTTAAGGAATGATTTAAAGTAAAATATATTATATAATTCTTATTTAAGCCAATGAAGGAAATGAAATAAAAGGGGAACTAACGCTACATGCAGATAGTACTGTTTGCACTGAGCATGACCCCGATCAAAAACACATTTGCAAAGCTTGTTTTCATATGTGAAATGTGATATTTCCCATGTGTGATGTGCCAAATCCACTCTGCTGTGTGAGTATAAATGAACTGAATTTACATCTGAGCTCTACATGTGAAATTACATCAGCAACTTTTGCGTGCACATGAGAAAATCTATGCAGATGACGTGTTTTTCGTGTGTATCTAATATTCAGTTCATTATACAGTGACTGTGATCCACAGAGCAGTGTGGAGTGGGGAGAGAGTAAACTTTAAAAATTTACAGCCTGATGCTGAGAGAGAAACAACACAAAAACATGAGAAACGTTTGGCACCGCGGCAGACAGTTGCTGCACGGAAGAAGCATCTCAAAGCATCAGATTCATTGTGCGACGCATCGTGTCATGTTGCTTCCTTAACTTAAAAAAATGCACACACAAACAAACACGGTCATACTGAGGACGAGATTGTGACAGAATGTGAAAAGGCTGTGGACATGAAGGATTCAGACACGGAGGATGCCGAGGAAGAGACCAGATTTAAGGTCAAGAAACTGAGAAGCCAAATGGTGGAGTGGGGGGAGAGAGGGAACAACAGTTCAGTTCAACAGTTTCCCTGCACTTCCACCAGCAGCGGCGAGAACATATTACATCATTAGCAGCGCTCCTTCATCTCCCCCTTGAACCGTAATTTGTCATCCTCACAAACACACTTTTTTCCCCTCTTCATCTTTGTTTTTACTAAACTTCCTTTCCACACTGCCTCATGTGAACATTTTTCCCCTGCTGGATTCCTCCATACAGTCTGGCGGTCAAACGGGCGTCGAGCTACAGTATGTGTGTGCACGTGCGTGCGGAGAAACTGCACAGCTTTGGTTTTTTTTTTAAACGTTTGAAGATGTCTGTGCATCGTGGATGTGTACAGATGTGCCTCTGATGTTGCCCGTCAACGCATATGGAAACATGTTACATATTGCATGATTCTGACATCATCCACCGTCAGCCCTTTGAATATCTGATTTTGCGTGTGTGTGCGCGCCTGTGGCCCAAGGTCCCTGACGTGATCATCACATGTAATCAACGGACGTAGACACATCAGCGATGTCAGAAAAAAACAGCAAAAGCGGCGAGGTTTGAAGAAGGATCCCTGCAGAAAATTACCTATTTAGGCTTCAGGGCTTCAAGTGCTGTGCTGCGGACAGCATCAGTGCGCTCGAGCTAGTTTGCTTCTTTCATCATTATGGTTGTTTTGCAATGCACTCTAGGGTCAGGAAGAACATAATTTGCATTGTCAGCGTTCTAAGGAAGGCTTTTCAAATATTTATTTACTTGCTTAAGCCTTTTTATGGAGCCATGCAGGTCAGTTGGGAACAATCAGGAAGAACAAATTAAGGAGCAACTAAGTTTTTTTCATAAGGTCCAAGACAGCAAAAGTCTCGAGGAACACGCTCACTGGAGGTCTTCACAGTTGTGACATTTTGAGCTTGATCCAAACCTGGCCAACTCAAACCTGATGTGAATAAATAAAATAGGAAAAAGAGGGAGAGAGAGGCTGGATTCGATCTTTTCTTTCCTCCTGTGATGGTAATGGTGCTCTAATCCACTCGGGTACAAGCTGGTTTCACTGAATACTATATCATTTGTATCCAGCCCAGCTCAGGTCCCAGGCCAGTTAGAGGAGCCAGGAGGATCCAAGAAGATTTTCTTCCTTTTTCTCTTTTGTTTTATTTATGTCCTTTAAAAGACACAGTATAAAAAAGTTCTAATGTGGTGTCCAGAGATGCCTTGGCCACATGGCCAGCATCTTAAACAGCACACAACTGTGGTTCAGGCCGGCATCTGGGTTCATGAGTCGACGAATCTCCAACAAAATTGTGTTAATATATTGAATTTCAAACAATACTGTAGAGGAACATCGATGCAGTTATGACAAGTTTCCAGAATCGCTCTACGTCAATCAGAATTTCAGTCTGTCTGCATTTAAGAAAAACAGGCTCATTTCCTTCTCGCTGCTCAGGTCTTTAATCACATTAAATTACATGAGTGGAGTCTTTGTGACTTGATTACCAAACAGGGACAAAAATAACGTTAAAATGAATCAGGGTGGAAGATGACTGAATTGTACCCAATACAAAAAAAAAGCTGCATTTAGCAACTTTCATTGCTGCTGTGAAGCTCCAGTTAGATTCCCATGTGACCATTTAGACTTAAAACTAATGCAAATTATTCACAAGTACTGCACTGGAAGTCATTTGTTTAAACAAATTGTCACACAGTGTAAAAGCAGTGCATATTAGACCATGTCTCCATGTAGCGATTGTGTTGGCAATATTAGGCTAGTTTTCCCTGACGGCTGCACCCCGGAGGACAAATAACTACAATAAGCTTTCATAGAAATATGCACTGGCTGGCTAAATTGCACATGACAAGACATTTTGAGCCTTAATCAATCAGTGTTTTTGCTTGACCATTAAAAAGAATAGAATGTATTACAGGAACATGCTGCAAAAGAGCTGCCTGTTTATCTTACAAAACATATTCATGTGAGTGCATGGGGCGTATGTAGTTGGCCATATTGCATTCCCTCCCTTCATTCCTAACTTCAGCTTGCCATTTTCCCATTCAAGCCGTGTCATTGGACTGCACAACAGGACAGTTTTCACCTATATTGAATAATATTTTGTTGAATTTGCTTCATTTAAAGTCAACTTTTTTACATGACTTCAAGTTCATAGAGGATTGTTCTGGACGAATTCCCAGCAATAAAATCCAGAGATTTCACCAGTGTGGTTGTGTGTTGAGGAGTTAGAGGAAAGTGAGCTAAACCAGCAAACAAGAAAAATTATTTTTTTGTCCAGAAATTCAGATGCCATTCACTTCTGCTCATGCATGCTAAATGATGTGTTTGTATTTGGTTGCAGCCCAATGTGCTGAGGCAAATAGATGCTGCAGGCCTGCTAAATGCTGGCTCTCCTTTTAATAAGATGCTGCTTGGAGCACTTTTCCTAGACATGAAGTACAGACTCTTACGAGCTAGCTTTTTCTCAGTAGAAATAATGTTTGGCTTAATCCTGATTGAAACAAAGACAAAACCAGCCATCACTTCCACAAAAAATGGACTTCTTTTATGAGAGAAAGTAATAACTTTAATGTTTTACACTGGTCACCTGTCACTTGAAGCGGTGGTTAAAATGCAGCTAATGTTTTAGAACAGAAGCACAGATGATATGGAAATCTTGTTTGCCCAAGCTTTTAGCTTTTAGCCGTTTTGTGTCGTTTGAATGGGAAACAACATATCGTTGCCATACAACCCCCCCCGCCACTAACTAAACTTGACACCTCATGCCACCTTACATTCTCGCCCACGTCCCCACAGGGAAAACTCCAGCTTTTTTCTATCACGTTTAGCACAAGAGCCCTTTTATCTCACAGCAGAAAATAACTCAAATAAAAATCCTGAGGCCGATCCCTCTGTGGTTGCTTGTTGTGTTTTTTTTTTTTTTTTTTATTCACAATTGCTTCTAACTCTGACTCAAATGTCACCCAATCAAGTCCAGTTATTCACAGCTTTTTCATTAGCAGACAGAAAAAAAAGAGGGAGAAAGTGAAAAACGGAAAATCCCCTCCAGGGTTGTTTGTCTTTGTGATGCCAAAACTAGCGGCAGCCCAAGTTCGGAATTACAACCACCAGTGAATGCTTGGATGTTAATTAAAGAATGCAAATTTCATGTTTCTGGTCCAAGGCTGACACACACTCAAGGCCCAGAGGTCCATAAGAGAACACACACACACACCACAATGTGCACGCAAACGCAAAAACACACACAAAGTTTTGAAGGCTTATACCCATGCAAATATGTGCACGCACAAACACACATGCGCACACAACTGAAGGCCCTAATCAGCCTCTCTCATCCCCTTTGTTCTAAAAGATAGAGATAAGACAGTCGGCGAAGCAAATGACCTTATGGGGGTAAAACTCAGGAAGCTGATTATACAGAAGTTACATGTTCATAAATATGTTTACCAATATGCAAAGAGAAGGCATAAAGTGGGTCAGAACTTTTGGGAAAGTTTGCGAAGGGGAACATAGGCTGCATATGAATGCAAAGTTTGGGTGGGAACACCCACACAGACTGGAAGACAGAATGCAAGTCTTCTAAACACACACACTTTTTCTTACTTTTGCAGTGAACTCTATAGGTGCTGGACTCAGACACGCTGATTTTATTTTCTTAAAACTGTGGGAAAACTGGCTCATTATGAATCCGGCTGTGCTGTGAATGGATTTCCTTCAAGGCCCTGCGCAATCTACAAGTACAACACTAATGTATTCAGACAAATAGGTATTGCAGAGGTGTCAATATCTTCCTGTGTTTTCACCTGTTTATTTCACTGCCTGCTGCAATTATTTTCATTAAGTCTGCTCTCTAAACAGCTAAACTACCAGATAGCATGTGTCATGATTAGACTTCGACTGAAACAGGCCCGGCATGTGAAGTTAAACGTTACCTTCAGATTTTTGTGCCTAATATCTTAAATATTCGGTGCTTCAGCCAGATTGGAAAAGCCTCTTGAACTGCATTTAGCCCATCATTACACGCTGAGATTCCGACCTTGTTTCACACTAATTAAATTAATTTGGGGTTAGCAGCTTGGCTGGAGGAAGTGCTGTATCTCAGATTTCACCCATTTGAATTCTGATATCATTATCTGTTTTGATTAAAAATATGAAGACACTTAAAGAGAGATCAATAGATAGCATTAGATTACAGAGAAATCAACATTATAATCAAATTATGATGATTCTAATTAATAGCATGTAGGCTTATAAATATATTAAGTCTATCATTGCATTATCAGTGTATAAACTTACATACCAACACTTCTGTGCACTCACGCGTCTTTCTCTAACATGCACACCCACGCACACACTCAGAGCACAGCAGTAGATACAGTACATGCATGTTGCATATAACAAAAGCACAGCAGGAGGCCACCTACATGACTGAATGGTATTCAGTGACCGAGCAATCTCACCTCCCCTTTCTTACACTCAAACACACTCTCCCACACATACGCACATCTAACAGCTCTGAAATCACATGGCTGGGCCTCTTTGGCATGTGGCATGATTGCTTTGGCGTCTGACACGCAAAAAAAATGTGCAGTGGTGCATTGCAGTGCGTGTGTCGGTATGCGCGTGTGTGTCCTCTGTACAGCCGACATGCTCTGTGGCATGCGTGTGTGTGTGTTTGTGCCAATTTGAGACATTTCTCTTAAGTGTGGGTGTGCTATTATCAGTAGCAGACAAATAATCACCATTATAGACGCCGTAAGTTGCTACAGGTGTGCTTCGCATCGCTCACAACTCCTTTGAGAGTGCTGAGGCACGTTCGCATTGGAGTTTAACTCTCCATATCTTTGGAAAGTAAATTTCAGCAATATTATCTGGCCTCATGCTTTTAAATTCTGAGAAAAAACTCTCTGTTATTGATTTTATTCTTCACTGTAGCATCAAGTTGAATTGTAATCAAAGCCGCATGTGTGTTTGGTTTTGGGGAAAAAAAAGAAATACTTGAAATGTAGAGATATTGCTGAGCTCTTGTAAGTATGCACAGCCTCATTTTGCTGCGCTTACATTTTTCTTTAGCGAAGTCAGAGCAAACTATATGCAGAGCCTGTGGAAGTGTAGTTTCATTCCACTTGCATAATGGGACAACATGCATTTTCCTTTCTCCCCTTCTCTTTTTATGTATCACAAGTACGCTATCAATCATCCATACACATGAAAACAATGCACTGGGATGAATGAAAACTGAGATGCATGCATGCATGCAGGTTCATGAATGCATCAAAAGTCCCATGAACCCAAAGTGCACACGACATACTGCAGACACAACATTACAGCTGGCCTTACATGCACAGACTCATGGAGGACTACATTTGCACAAGCAGGCGCGGCACGACTTCTCAACGCTGCTTTCAATTCAGTAATAAAAGAAAACAAATTACCTCATCCACTTTGACAAGCTAATGTGCTGTGTTTCACAGCTCTGTGCCCTGCAGGCCAAAGTTCCAGCATAATGTTCATTTTTCCACCAGATATATTTCTCTTTCAAAATGCTCAAAACTTTGTAAGACACAGTAAGGCTGTTGGCAGGAGACTTTAAAGGCACAATCTGTACTTAGACAAAAAACAAAATGATTAAATAGCTCCTCTGACTGAGAGCTGAGGGAGGGATTTGGTAGAGCTGTCGCTTAAACACAGCATCAAAACCTGAATAGAATACGACACAAAAACTGCATAATTTCTACATCTGCAGTGGGTTCTCTTTGTTTTTGAAATGAAATTGAGAAATGTGTGAAATCTGCTCAGGGGATAAGTTTATGTATGTGCAGCGAAAGACTTTGCAATTCCTTTTTACCTTCAAAAGAGATATTATGCCCTTTTTTTTTTTTTTTTTTTTTTTTTGTTTGATTGGAAGAAAGAGACTTTCCACAAAATCTGGTGGGCAGTTCGGAACAGGCCCATGAACATTGTATTTGATTTTGTTTATCTCAATTTGGGATGCCGTTTTTCGAAAACTGCCTGTCCCTTTAACTTTATGAAGCAAAGTACTAATGACTAGTTCTTATGTCACAGCTGTTCAGAGATTTATTTTGCACTGGCTGCTTTGCACTTATTAACTGCAAATGGGCTGTGTCTTTATTTATTTCTGCCCTTTGAGAAGTTCGAAATGCATATGATGTAAAGGTTTATCAGATTTTGGTTCCTGCTTTTTGGTTTTAGCCTTCATTTTACGTACTCACCACATTGAACGATAAGATCTCGGAGGATGTTGACATCAGTAAAACGAAGTCAGGTGAGGCAAGAAGCATAAGAAGACACATTTTAATACACCTCCAGGTTAGCCTTATCTGGACCAGAAAACAAATGCTAATTGGAGAAGTCTAGGACTACAACTGAGCATTTTGACTCAATCAGCAATCATAACCTGCCGTCCTAGGATCAACAGACTCTCCTCTGTTGGCTCCTCTGTTGCTCACTGATGTGAATAGAAGAGCCCTCTGTGCTCCTGTGGGTCAACCTTTTGTAGTGACGTTGCCATGTTCTCTGATCTCTGATCATTTTGGTGAATACAGTGTTATAAAAAAGATGATCAAAACTATGAAATTAAGAGTTTCATGTAGTCTGTGTCTATGTAGTCATCAAAAACTATGTGAAGGTCCTGGAGCTGACAGTTTACCTTATTTTTTATGACATTAATATAACATATACCAGACAACATACACTTGGTGCTCCTAACGATGTCAAAAAACACCCAGAGTTGTCTTGTGTGAGCCAGGTCTAGGTGAATATGTCTCCTAAAACTGCTTCCTGCTAAAGAACTCCATAATAGCACGACAAACGTGTCAGAAGTCATACATCATTTAGATGTGACAGTTATCCTCTAAACTTGAACAAACTGCTTGGATTGCACGGCTCGTTTCTCCGAAACCAAAAGGTGAAGTGAGCCCCGCCACAATATTCTCCACGTGAATCAGCCCAATGAGCATGAAGGACAGCGGGCCACATTTAACTGTCTGTGAAGACAACATTCTGCGAGTTTATGACCCTTGACCTTCACTGTGTCTTTCCAGGCATGGGGCTCGATGTTCGTGGTGCACACTGGGATGCGTGAAGGCGTTAATGACTCTTGACTCCACAGTTTGGCTTTGTCAGCCTGGCCAGCTGTGTATTAATCTTAATACTTGTGTGCTTGCGCGCGCCTGCTTGTATCTGTCTTACAGGGGAAAAGAGAGGTCGAGGGAGGAAGATGAGAATTTGTGTCTATGTCTTTAATCCTCGCCTGCTTAATTATAAATCTCTCCAACTGTCATGGAATCCTTGCCTGTATCCCAAGAGTTTCTGTTAATATTTCATGCCACTGTCTTGCCCCCCGAAGCAAATAGCCGACCAGCAATTAGGCCCATCTTCAGAAGACCCTTTCAGGGGTGAGTGACTCTCTGTGGGTATGAAGACCTGTTTATGAGCAGAGAAACAGTAGAGAGCTATTCTGTCTTTATCCTTTACAAAAATAAAAGCCTTGCACAGGAAATTGTCCCCCTGGATTATTTGTTAAATATTTGTTTTTTTAGTAGAGATGTAACATTGAACTACATCAGTGAACTCAATAAATAAATGAAAGGGCAAAACATGTTGCTCTCAATGACTACCTTGGATGCAATTGAGTGTTTCTGACAAAAAGTGGGGCAATTAAATGAAACTCACACGCACACCACCCAATCATGGCCATTTGTAATGGATTATGTACGGTGCAGCCATTTTGCAGGGGTCACCACAACTCAGCAGTGCGGCTGCCCTTTACCGACTTCATGTTTTCATGCAGATGAGTCATTTTGGAAACATGATTAATTCATCCTCATCTAGCCACTCACTATGGCATCGGGTAGATTACTGGAACAGCAGGAGGGGTAGACGGAGGGAAAAAGACAGCGAGAATGATGAGAGGGAAAAATGAATCACAGAGGAGGGGAGGGAGAAAGCAAAAGACTTTGAGGGAGCAGCGGATATTAGCGTGAGAGCGATAAGGGAAGCTTGAGATGAAGTAGACATTACATAAACTCTGTGCACACAAACATACACCCACATACAAACAAACAATCCCACTTCACTCGGCTGTGCTCGACAAATCAATACTCATCTTTTCCTCTCTGAACAAACCAAACCTCAGTGCACTCCCTCTGCAAACAGGGAGCTGGGCTGCGTCGAGATCCCATGAGGATGCCACCAACGGTGACCCCGCCAAGTCCTCAACAGCACAAATGTGACCTTTAGTTGCCTTCAGAGAGCCACTCGCTTTTCCCTTATCGGGCTGTCCGGGTGCCTCTCCCACATCCTCTCGTGTCAGACAGATATAGTGACCTTTACTTAAGCCAGCATGGGGATGTAGTCTTCTTCAGTCTTATAGGGACTTCAGACAAATACCTTCCTCCACCACTGCCCGTTGCCCCCAGACCAAGATGTTTAAACTTTTCAGTGACTCAATGGTTGTAATTGCTGTCCAAGTCAAGGTTATGTCAAAAGCCTCCTTACTTACTTCTTCAGGTTTATGTATTTCGAAGGAAACATGATGCCAGAGGCTCATTGGCCTAACACAGCTCTGAAAGAAAGCAAGCAATCTTGAGCTTTTTCAGAGGTAAAAGAATGTAAATATAACAGAAAATTGAGTCCTGCAGTCTTCTAGTTAGACAAAGATATAAACAAATCGTAAGGACGCTGTCAGACTTGACTCTTTGTCTTTCTGGAGCATTACAATTCCATTAAACTGGGGGACATGCCAGAAATAGCAAACAAAAAAGACTGTTCTTAGTTGCTGTTGCTAGTTTTTAGTGTGGGTCAAGCTCCCTTAACCACTGGATCCTACACTTCCCATAATTCAACTTGATAGTATCTCTGTGTTGGACCCTCTCTGCCTGGTAATTGCCCATTGCTCTCGCTCTTTCCAGTCAAAATGTGTAGTCTGTGTGCACTGTGGTCGCCTGTAGGTTTAAGTTGTGGCTCTCTCCCTCTGGAACAGACGACATCATAACAGCTATTTTTATAGAAGTAGTAGTGCAATGGATTTGTCCATGACAGCTGGACAGATCATGATCAGTACAACTGCTGGTGACTTCTCCTTTAAAAGCTTTGAGGTAAGATGCGTTAAATTGGTCTCCAGACACCTGCCCAGTGCCCAGATGTGAGCTCAAACTCCTCAACACGTATGTCCCAGGTTGCAGAGATCACAAGGACATTGTTCTTGGATCACACTTTTTCTTCACTCATCTCATTTTGTTGGGGCTGTACTATTTCTGCATCTACGTCTCAGCGCACAGACGATTATCCATGGGGTCAAGTGTGCAGCTGAGCAGAGCAATGGCTTTTAAATGCCTTGATTAATCCCTTGTGTGAGATATTTCCCCTTACAATGGGACCACTAGATTATCACTCATGAATGATAGAGAGGGAGATTCTGCTTCGTCGTGACTTTGGGGTTTTTGTGATCGTTGAGTTCGGCTGCCGGGTGGAAACGTCACGTCTCCATATTTCACCGTTTTTATTTTATTCATAAATCAATGCTATTGGTCACGCTTCATGTCTGTCGATGGATTCTTCAAATGTCTAACCAATGAAAAGTATTAAAAAGAGCTTGTCACTTAATCTCCTAACTTGTCTTGTTGGCAGTTGATGCATTTGCCGTCTAGTCATAGCCAATACTGTCTTCAATAGCCTTTTCAAAGCATTTAATCTTTTCAAACAAGAGATTTGGGCCAAAATGTAATCAACAACAGGAAAACCTACAATTAACTTTTTAACCTGCAAGTTGATGATAAGGTAATGCGAAGCACTCACTGCGTCAAATCAGCAGTTCTAATCAGTGATGTACGAAACATGAAACAGTGAGTTGTTTTTCCCTCATGGAAATAAGCAAGCAGTTAGGCCAAATAATGATCCTCACAACAACAATATAAAATAATATTTCTAAAAGCAAATAGACAGGTAATGAAGCACGCTATGTGACAGCACCATCTCACCTGTCCTCATGCTGCATTCTGTGCATTGTGTTAAAAATACAGCTATTACCGTTGGCAGGTTTCTTGTCATTTGTGGTTTTATGATCTATGTACTCTAAATGAATTTGCATTATGGACATAGTTAGTTAGGATATAGTTAGAATTTATGACCCTTAAGATTTGTAGGTGAGGCAGACACAACTGACCCCTTCAAGAAAAGCGGCAGCAGTGTCCAGGCTGGTTTAGAGATGACATTATAACATTCAGGACTTACCCTCATTTACAGTGGGACAGTTCTGAGCTAAAATAATCCCCTCAAAATTTGAATATTTAGTATATGTCAAACTGCAGAAAATTGTTTTTGAACCCCCTGCATTGATTATGCCCCCAGAATATTACCTTTGGTAATGTAATTTGGCAAGTCAGCCACAAATTGTAGCAATAAATGTAATATTTTTCACAAGAACTATCTTGAAAAGCTGTCTCAAACTGTGTTTTTCCAAAGCTTTTCATCATGACCTGCATGTAACAAAGTATAGTAATCTGTGATCTATCTCAAGTCAGGGCAAAAACCTTCCTCAAGGATGGTCCTTTAAGATAAAGAGCTCCAACAGCATTACTGAGTTGAAAACACCATTTTTATCTTGCTTGTTAAATTCAATTTACCCAAAGAGCCTGTATATTAGCTTGAGATTGCATCCTAGCCTTGTAGCTGATGTAACAGTAACAACCTGTGTGTGAGGATCCAATTTTGCAGCGAAGGAATACTGCCTTTGTCAGCACGATCTTTTCATCCCATGTTTCAGCAGGAGAAACTGTCCAGAACCATGTGCATGTCATGCAATTGCGTTAGCAGAATGAAATCAACACTGACTTCTTTTCAGACATGCAAACAGTGCTTAACACCTCCTTTTTTTTCTTACCTCATAGCACTTCTCATTGTTTCATCATTATGTAAAAAAAAAAAATCTCATTATGTTTTACAATCCCCTTGTCTTTATGTGGGGGGGGGGGGGGGGTTTGATGCAAATTCCTCAAATGTTGGCTTCATCATGTATGCTCACCACCCCCAGGTAGCAGGAATTAATGAGCATTTCTGTGCTGCACCTGAGCATCATCACGCAGCCTAGTGGAGCGGCCAATTTCCCTCCAACTGGCACTGCCCTCCTAGTTAGCTGCTAAACCCCCTAAGGCAGTGAAGGATTGTTTTCAGCGGTTAATTGACAAGATCCTGGTGGTATTCCACATACGCACACATTCATCTGGTGGAGGGCTGTGTGTGTGTGTGTGTGTCTGTGTGTGTGTGTGTGTGTGTGTGCCCTCCATGCAGTGATAACACCTCATGCAGCCTTGTCATGCATGGCACTATGACCTTCCCGCTGAGGAATTTGTTTTAAACTAAAGGTTGCACCACTGTGCCTTATTTATAGAGTTAATTAAACACATCTCGTGACTGTCTCTTTCCAATTACAGGCTTTGTCAAGTCTTGTGCTGTGCCAGAGCAGGTCAATGCGTCAACCTTGATTGGCTGTTGATGAGTGAATATTACAGGACGGTGATGTCTCATCAAAACTCCTCAAAAGTCAACACAAATGAAAGTGTCTGCTTTTCACGGTAATAAACATGCATTATTTTAATGGCAATTCATTTTGAATAGAGTTTTATAGATGTTAAGGTCATAAAACCTGCAGCAGATACTGTACATTGTAAAAGAATAAAATGCTTAAAATTGGAATTAAGAGCTTTTCATGCGGCGGTAAGTATTATTGAGTCGAGAGGAAGGAGGAGAGGAAATGGCCCTGAACAAAATGGGCCCGCCGTCTGCTTGTTGCTGTGTCTGTCTTTTGGTTTGTGGCAGAGTGACAAAGAGCCTGAGGGGAAAGTGATTCTGAGGCTCTGACTTTGCCAACAGGCAACTAATCCCCACACAAAGCTCAGCTGACCTGGAGCTGACTGTCTGCAGCATTCACAACTCAGACACACGCAAGAACACCTAAATCCATATGCACAGTTTGTGTCTTACACAAAGCACACACTTGCTCCCACCCACGGATCTTGCAGACCTACACACACAAACTTGCTGTTTTCTAGGCATTCATGCATGTGTCTCTCTGCACTTTTGATGGAAAATTTAACAACCGTTACATACTGTACTGCGAAAACAAGACAACTTGAGATTGACAGCAGAGTCTGGATCATCATGTGCCATCCTAATATATATATATCATTATCAAGGCTGCTTGTTTCAGCAGTGCTGCAGTAAGATAGCACAGATTACAAAGACGTAACCTTTCATTCTTGATAATCACACCTGGTTAGCAACAGCTCTTCAAGATGCTGCTCGCTGATAACAAATAAATAAATAAACCCCTTGGATGCCAGAGACAAAGTACAAGGAGTAACAGGCAGAGAGCTTGAAATTAAGCAATTTAGTTACTTTAGTTGAGATCAGGTAAGGTCAGGGTACTCTTCTGAAAAATGTACAAGACGTGAGCCGGGAGTCGGGTGCATCTCAGCGGACGGGAAGGAGAGGCTGTAGCATGTATGCCTCAAACAAAGGTTGTCAGGCAAAAATTCCCATCAGGAAACACTGAGACCTTGCTAAGCCAAAGTCAGCATATTGATTGACTCGGAGTCTAAAAAAGGTTTCTTGCTCACTCCCCAGAAAGAACTCATTTTGGTTGTTTTGTGCTCAGCAGATACAAGTCTCACAGCCAGTTGAGCATTTTGGGATTTCTTTTTCCTTGAGCGACCTGGTTGTTATTCCAGAGGCAGCAACGTATTGGCCGCTGGTGCCGTGCAGGTCCGTCGTGGTGAAATCTGACTGGCTTGAATGGTGACAACAGCCCACAGCATCTCAGCGTCGCTCAGCTCTCTGTCTGTCCATCTTCCTCCCTGCCTCTGCTCCCCTTACCTGCTCTGCTCCCTGCTCAGGAGACATTCCAGCTGAGCAAATTAGCTCGCGCAGTCCTCTCTAAGTCATCAGCACTCTAATAGCGCTTTAACCATTTGCCTCACACCGCCGGATGACTCTTCCATGGATGTAATTCTTCCTCGATGGGGAGAAAGAATAATTCAAAAATATTATTATCCTCTTCCCTCAGGTGACAGAGAATGCGAAAAATTTCATTTCCATTCAAAATATGTGTGTGATTTCTGGCCTGGATCATTATCTTCATGCGGAAACACTGTTGAAGAACATTGGTACAATATGTGATTGCATTACCAGAGGGAAGCAGGGGAAGAGGTTAGTGGATGCTGGCGTTATTTAAAAGCCCATAGGAGTGACAGTCTCACATAAAGCCTTACGCTTATGTATCTGGCGCCTGGCAACAAGACAGATGGCTGCGTCACCCATCAAGCCAATTTAAAAGCATACAGCTGAAGAAGACAAAGAATTTTTTGTGACTTTGAGGAAGGAATTGAACTGGCTCACCAAACAGAATTCCTTTGGCTTGACGCTGTCCTCCAGACCAACAGGTACTAATTTTAAAGGCATCTTTCATACAAGCAAGGCCTGTAACTTTCTCAAAGGGTGAGTCCTTTCACATTCTTAAAGCCGTGACCCCTGTCCCTATGTGAAAGATGGATAGCCTCTCTATTGATGGAGCCATGTGGGAAGCATGCCCTGGAAAGAGAAGCATTTCTGCCAGATATATGTGCAAGAAAAACAAAAGTAACCTTTTGTCTGCATAGGCACACATGAGCAAAAAAACATGCAAGCTAGCACACATGGACATATACGCACAAGACAAACACATATTCGCCAGCAAAGGAATCCCCCAGAGAGGTGCTGTGCACACAGTGTTTACTGCTCTCCTCCATTATTGATTAGTTGTTTTCTTTCTGTTATGAGAGGCCACCCCATATGAACAGGGAGAAAGGCCTGCTCATAAAAACTGCAGCAGGACTCTTTCTCTCGAACCAGACTGCACTTTATTGACCTCGACCTCCCTCCTAAACAGGACACTTGCTTTTCTTGGCACTGTCTGGTTTGCTCAGTTGCTTCTCCTTCCTGTTTTTCTTCACTATTTCTTATTTGTCTCATTTATTCTACTATCCTCTCCCTCATTCCCCCCCCCCCCC
>JBBMOE010000077.1:1072471-1268658 GCA_037975065.1 Chaetodon trifasciatus
ATTATTATTATTATTATTATTATTATTATTATTATTATTATTATTTGATGTGGTACAGATAACCAAACACTGAAAACAATGTTGATTTAGCCATGCAGACCCTCATATGGAAGGCAATAGGAAACAACTTATGTTGGCATTTAATTTGGAGGAGCTGTTTTGTCCAACGAGGTGGTCCAGGACAGTCATAGCAGTCACAAAAAGGTTCATTTTGAACTTCTTGAACACATCAAAATTGATGCTGTCAAGGATGTGTCTGGAAAGAGTTCCAGAGGGAGGAGGCGGCTCCGGAAAAGGCGCTGTCACCCCCAGTCAGCAGCTTGTTAATGGATATTGGGGACGGGAGGTTGGTGTCAGAGGAAGGAGTGTGGCGGTGAAGAAGGTCAGTGAGATAGGGAAGGGGTCTGGTAACAGAGGGCTTTGTCAGTGAAGAGAGAATTGAATCCATTGTCGTCGCAGGAGTGGGCGTGAGTGAAATCCAGTTTATGAAGGACTTTGGATGATGTACCATAAAGAGGGCTCTTGCAGCCGTCCAGTTTGGATGTAATGAAAGCATGAATCAGAGTTTCAGCCACAGAAAAAGAGAGATGAGTGGAGATTTTTTTTTTTTTTTTTTTTTTTTAAGCAGAAAAGGGCAGCTTTGGCAGCCAGATTTGCGTGCTGTTTGAATGAGATGTCACAGCCAGGTCACTGTCTCCAGAGATTGTGAGTCCAATGTTATCATAACTAGATGTGGCGGCACGTGGACTGATATGATATTATGGTAAAGATCTAAGTATACGTCCTCGACAGGAAAACCGACAATGCTACCCTGGGAATTTCACCCAGGGAATTTTGGATAATTAGAAACTGTAGCAGAAAGGCACGCAGGTAAGTAATACAAAGAAGGGCAGGAGGTGTTGTTCAATGTTAACCAAAACTTAAGTTTATTAAACTGGTCACACTCACAATTAAGAGGGCTTAAAAGGAAACTAAGGTGCTAACACACTGCTCCAATGGTGAGGCTTACCGACAGTGCAGGGGAGACTTGGGGGAGTAGCACCCCATTCATACATGACACCCAACCAAAAGTGAAATACACCGCAAACTAAACTCCAGGATCGCACAACACATGAAGGACACCACCACCACCGTCGGCTCCTCAACAACGTCCTGGTTGGGCAACTACCGCTGAAGCCCGATGCACAAGCTGGGCTGGAATACCAGCGGCTAAGCAACCACTTAAAGCCAGTCCCAGAATGAAGCGGTAGCAGCATCAGCAAGCAAAGCAGACAGTGGCGAGCGAAGCAGGCAGTGGCGAGCGAAGCAGACAGTGGCGAGCGAGGCAGACAGTGGCGAGCGAAGCAGATGCAGCAGGCACAGAAACTACAGTCAATGAGGGTCGGCGAAGCAGCAGTGTTCCTGCACTTATCTTAATGTCCAGAGTTCCTCCACTGGTCCAGATCAGCAGGCGTCCTCCCGGTGAAAAGAAAGACGAGGAGACTCTGCACGGCTCCGTGTGAAGGGGAGTGTCTGTGGTGCACCGGTGATGCATTAGGATGCGCTATGGAAACAGACCGGTGAGGTGTTTATCACCTGAGGCTAACAGGCTATTGCTACAGTTGAGCGTTCACTAACGTATCCGTACCTCGTCTTTTTAGTGCTTATGGCAACCAAAGAACATCGCCGCCATCCTTTTAACCACGATGGACAACTAAAACACAAAGTCGAACCATTTAATAGGCTAATGAGAGCTAAAAATAACCCGCCAGTAATGCAGCTGCGAGGAGAAGAACCGAGGAGGAAGTGGAAGGCCGGGAAGCGGAAGGGTATTCGAGCACTGATAGGCTAATGCGCCAGGTAAAATACAGAGCAGCAGACCCAACTGTATTCAGCCACAGCAGCATATCATACTGCTACATAGAAATAATGGCTAAAACTTTGACAAGAAAGGACCTCACACAGTAGACGGAACAATGTCAGTGAAACATGTCAATGCAAATGTGAAAGTTCTGTAGATCTGATCTGGAAACAGCAGCCAGACTTTCTATGTGTACTCTAGCATATGCAACATACTCAGGCAACTTCATATGGCTAACTACACTATAATTACTGTACCAACAGTGCAATTGTACATTTCAATGATGATAATGTGAGTGAGATCTCTATAAAGTGCCGCCATCACTATCGCTGTCCCAGTGTGACTTTATTTGATGGAGAGAACAAGATGGTTGAGTGGAATGGCAGGTAGAAAGACTGCCATGTATCTGCCAATCACACCATAAAGTGGATGTTATCTCTTGCTCACTCTTTCTCTCTCACTGATTCCCGCTCTGTCACAAGCTCTCCCTCCCTCCCTCTCTCTCTTCGTATGTGGGGATCTCTCCATAAAACATCTGACACCGTGTCACCCGGCACCTCGCTCTCCACTTGCAACCTGGACGCTGCCATTACACAGATGTCAGACACAGTTGTGATATCATCATAAAAAAGTAACTGCCGTGATTTTCTTTTTCTTTTCTTTTTTTTTTTTTTTGGAAACACACACTTACACATATTGGATCCCCTGCCTTTGTGAGTAAGCAGGGAATGGAGGAGGAGAGGTTCAGGGGAGTCGGATAGAAGTGCAATTACACTCGCTGATGTGCTTTGGCCCATATTATGATGCTGGGGGATGATAAGGCAGTAACAGCCCGTGCCACACACACATGCGTGCACACACACACACACACACACACATACACACAGACAATAGACCTGGCTATGATGGATGTCCAGATGCAGACCCACTCCGAGCAGAAAATAGATGAGTTCCCTTCCTCTTTACCAAATGGCAGATGGTTCCAGGATGTGCATCACGTGAGCTCATAACTAGAACTTTATTGGCAGCACGACTGATGACACTGCCATGTGGTCCAGATGATAAAACCAAGCAGAAAAAAAAAAGGCAAGCACAGTTGACATGATAATTTCGTTCATGTCCTTCAGTTCATTCAGGCAGGCCTGATGTATCATGGGCAATGCTCAGTTGAGTCTCCAGTGTCCACACTTTTAACTGTGGACTTTCAACTGGAACTCGGCACCACTGACTTGATGTATACTACCTACTGTACCACATATGTGATTACATTTCTACCATTACCATAATTGTTTAATTTTCATAAACATTTCTCCAACATGGATGCAAATAAATGTTGCTTGGATTTATCATCCAAGAAATCAATTTTCTATTGTTTAGTTTTTCTTATGCTTTTCTTTCAATGATACTTTTCCTTTTTTGGTACCCAAAAAGTGGAACTTCTTTGAGCTGCATGTAGACATTGTTTTGTACTACTTTTCAAACCGGCCTCTTAAATCCCAGTTCACTCGTCTGCCCCATACGATGCATTGATGACACCTGCAAGCCTGTGGAACACACCCATAACAGAGAAAGAATTGCTTGTATCATCAGAAAGCCACAATCACAGCAAAGACAATTTAATCATTCCATCCATCCCTGGAGATCTAGAAAATCTTTGCAAATCTCTTCCGACAAGTTCAACTTTCGTGAACTCTGACACCAGAATTTGCAGTGTTGACCAATAGAAAACCATCTTGACAGCACTGCAATATGAGGGAATGGAGTGCTGGAAGCTGTCGTAGCTGTGCGGCACCATCCAGTCTTATCACATATCCTATGCTGGAGTATTAACTGCTCCACAATAGACGAATGGTTTTTAGACACTTAAGAGACAGGAGTTGATGGCAAAATTGCAGCATGCCTCTTGGATAAACTGTGTGAGTACAGGGAAGTACTTTTACCATAATTATGACCAATGGGGGCCAACAGGTACCCAGTTCACCAACTAGCCTTGTCAGTAGTCAGCCCTCTTTGACGGCTACTTGCCAGCTTTTGATATTCATATTTACGAGCACCAAAGGATGATTTCTAACATTCAGGTGACCGTCTGACCTTTCCGTTAGCCCCACCATCTAGTTCAGATTTCCATGCTCCTAATACAACCCTTTCTCATTCTCGGCATTCCACAAGATTTCCCCTTTCAGCTTTGTGCCAACCTCAGGTCAACATGTCAATTTTGTACACAGGATAGCATCTGACAATAAACGCCAGGTCAAACTTTACATTTTTTTTCACCAGAGGTGAAATGATGATATACTATATCATAACAAATTGATGACTGCAGTCATTGAGGACACAGGAATAATGGTGTCAATCATCGAGCCGCATGTTTGATAAGGTGACCAATGAAATGACCTCTCAAGTCTGTATTACTCTGTATTTTCCACCCTGTTAAATTTCCTGCCCTGTTCTAGTAGCAGTCTGACTCAGTGGCTGTTTCAGGGTGAAATAGCAATTTCCACTTCCAGATGCACATCTATGATTGCTGTGACCCCATCCCTTCAGTACACCCACAAAAAATGCTTTTTGCATTTTTGACTTATCACCTCCTATCTCTCAATCGGCAGCTCATTCACCAACCTGCGAGCATGCTGGAATTTGACTTTTAGGAGAAATAAAAGTGCTTACTGAAAGGCTTGTACTTTTCTTTCCAGACTTCTAATATGACTTTTGGGCAAGTTTTACAGACACCTTATTTCTGAAAATAACTCCACAGACACAACTCCACAAATTCTCTTAGAATTTTGGTGGTTAAGGACTGATTTATAGTTTACTCACCATGGGCAGGATACTTAAAATGATGGGAAAAGGGAAGATAAAAGTTCTGCTTTTCAAAATGTGTGTACACAAGGAGAGGCAAGGTACAGAAGTCATAAAAAGCATTGAGGGACAGACTGACACACTGTTGCCTTTGGTCTTTTTATGGGATGTCCTGATGAAAAGAAACAATGCAGAATAACTCTCGCCTCATCCTTTAACCGTAACGTCTTAAACAAACAGGGAAAGGCATGCCTCTCGGACAGCCAAATGCTGTCACAAAGGGAGTGACAGTAAGATGACATAAAGGGGAGAGAGGAAACAACACAAATAAGAAAATAGGAAGGTAGAAGGATGAGGAACTGCAGCCAGTGAGCATGCTATCTTCCCACAGCAGTGGAGCCTCGGAGAAGGAAGCCTGTGGAACACGCAAAAGAGACTTACAGCAATCCATGTAATGTGTCAGAGAATACAAGTGTGGATGGAGATTGTGAGGGTGAGGGTGCACACATGGCCTTGCATGTACAATACATTGATGTGTATGTGTTTTGTGGAGAAAGATGTTACTCCCAGGAGAAATTCATGCCCTACACATGTAAATATCCTTAAGAGGAGCACCTCATTGTGCTTTGCAGGTGTATTGTGATACTGACTGATGTCAAAAGCTGTTGAGGATTATGAAATAAAACAAAAAATAAACAGTAACCTTCGAATGTAATACACATACATTTTTATGTTGCAAATTCACAGTCTACCCATCTTCACCAGTATCAGTAATGTTAGGAAAAGTCTATCACTATCTATATTTATTTCTTTATTTTTTCCAAAGCATGTATGTCATGGTATATCAGGTTGTTTGCAAGAGGCAAACACCAACTAACACATTTAATGTTCATTTGTATTTTATTGATATTGCTCTCTTTCTCCTTGAAAAGCCCCAAAGAATAAGCTGAGAGAAAGTAGATAAATTAAAGTGCATTGTTCATGGGGTGGCTGTGGCTCAGGAGATAGAGTGGGTCGTCTACTAACAGGATTGGCGATTTGATCCTCGCCTCCACTTGTCCACACGTCAAAGTGTCCTTGGGCAAGACACTGAACCGCAAATTGCTTCCCCAGCCACTGCATTCATATTTGAGCCAATGCTTTCTTAATTGCCAATCAAATAAATGAATCATAAAATCAGATTTCCATACTGGGTGAGTCGAGGCTCGGTTGAGCCAAAAAAAGAAGAAGAAGAAGAAGTCGAAGAAGAAGAAAATGAATCATCAACCCACAGACATACCGTGAAATGTGAACCTGCAGAATGTGCTACGATGTGGCTTGGACCTTCCAAAATCCACCACCATTTCCTTGGTCTTGGAGGTGTTTAGTCTGAGACAGTTTTCATTGCTCCAGTTGCTGAAAGCCTTTGTCAGATCCCTGTGCTCTCCTTCCTGCCCATTCCTGATGCAGACCACAATAGCAACATCATCAGAGTATTTCTGGATGTGGCAGGACTCAAGTTGTACTCAAAGTTTGCTGTGTCCAATGTGAGCAGGAGGGGAGCTAAAACAGTCACTAGTGCTTCTTATTGCCATCCCAGAGACACAGTGCCCCAGCTTGACAAACTGTGACTGTCCTGTCAGGTAATCTGTGACACAAGAAGCAAAGAAAAGATCCACGGCTATTTTTTCAAGCGTGCCTCTACGTATGTTAGGATGGATGCTGTTAAATGTGTTCGAAAAATCAAAGAACATAATCCTCACATAACCACCTAGCTCATCCAAGTGAGAGTAGGCCTGATGGAGCATCCAGTGTGTGTACTGCAGTGGGTCTAGTGCTTGTTTTTCCATGTGGTCAAGGTAGGAGCCCTACTTTGGACACCAGTCCAAGACACCGAACTCTTCCCCTTTGTAGTCTCAGAGTGAAGATCCGCTGGAGAGGCTTTCTGTTGTCTTCCCTTAGCATGCCTTAACCTCCTCTTCAGCTCATTTTGCACACTTTTCAGCTTCTCCCTGTCTGCATCTCTTGCTGATTGAGGCATAACTTGATGTTACGAGTGATTCAGGATTTGCTACTGGAGAAACTGCGTACAGACCTTGCTGGTGTAACAGTGTCCCCACAGAAGTTAATATAGTCGGTGGTGCAGTCAACCATTCTGTCAATGTCAGTGTCCACGCTTTTCCCCTGTGACTCCAGCAGTGCTTTCCAATCCATGCACTCAAAACAGTCCCTTAGGGACTCACTGGACTCTGATAACCACTTCCTGAATGAGTGGGTGGTTGCAGACTGCCTCAGTCCACAGGGTTTGTAACAAGGTTGAAGAAAGAGCAGATTGTGATCTGATCTGCCACGTGGTGGTAGACCTGATGCACTGTAATCCTCCTTGATGTCAGTAAACAGACCTTGTGGATGAATTAGTGTCTTATTTTCTCATGTAAGACGGTCAACAAGCTGTAAAGCTGGTCAGGTGGAAGGTGAGGGTGATGTGATTAAATTTACCAAATATTGCAATGAATGCATCAGGTTGTTGGGTCTCTATTCTTGTAAGGGCCTTGTGGATAACGTGCCAATTATGCCTCAGCACAGTGGAATATAAACAACAATGACAACAGTGTGAGCCAACTTGCTCGGTACATAATAAGGTCCAAACCTACTGCCGAAAGATCAGTATCCTGACAGCAGATCTTCTCCTTCACAATAATATGACCACGATTACAACAAAATCCCCAGCTTAGTTGCACCTCTTTCATCAGATGACCTGATGAGGAAATTTAAAGCCCTTGAAAGGTTGTTTCCATGACTAAATACGCAAGCATTAAAGTTTTTTTTCCCTTTTTTTGTGGCCCTGATCCTGATCCTACCGGTCCAATTCTTCATGCTGTTACATACCAACAGAAGATTTTAATCAAACATATATCTGACGCATTGACACAGGAGCCGTTGCCTTCTAAATTTTGCACACCTTTTTTTTTTTTTTTTAATCTTCAGGATTGACTCTGGACATCTCTAGAAATAACTAAAACTGTGAAAACAGAAAATCTTGCTCGTGTAGAACCCTATCACTTATATTAAAAAGCTGATTGAGAGAATATATTTCAGGGACTTTAAACTCAAAGTATGTTACACATTTTGGCCAATGAAACTGTGACACACAAAACACAATTTATGCTATGGAATGGGACCAAAATATGTTTACATAGTGTTATATGAGACAAGAAGAGCCGTGAGATGTCAGCTGCAAAAGTGGGAAAACACAGTCCTGGACAAAATACTAAATTGTTACAGTGGAAGAGTTTCTTCTCTCAGCCCATGTGGCTTGTTTGCATTTGTGCTGAGGTTTCTTTATGTAGTCATTAAAATGGTAAAGAGCTGACTCATGTAAACCTTTGTCAGATGTATGATCTCACAGCTTTAATACTGGAAAGTCATGGTCCATCACAACACAGAAAACAGCCTAGCTGATTTCTTTTCATCAGCTCTGAGAGCCTTATACCACACGCTTAAACCGCAGCATCAAATCCCGGAGTCAGTCTACCTTTAAAAGTGTCTCGTCAGAAAAGGTAAACACTGCGAGGAGCAGCTTTTTATCTGTCACTTTGTAAACACAGACTGGTGAAAATCAGCAGGAGCAAAGATCTCAGAGTATATGAACAATATTCATATTCAAAATTACATAACCACTTGTTCTTGATCTGCGATTTCTCAGGATACCTCAAAACATCTTTGAATGTTTATGCCCTGTTTGTATTCATGATATGAATGTTTCTTTGGAAAACGAAGAGGAAGGGATAGCCTGAGAGCAAGGACATGTTGGTATTTAGCCACCACAGATGACAGATTAAGATAGCAGCATATTTGTTGACAATGCCTCTCCTTGGGTATGTGTTAGATAGGTCACTCCACTTTTTGCACAGTGGCAAGGGTGGTGAAGATGTGTATCGTTGATGGGCAAGGCTGTCTGACAGGTCGCTTCCTGGAGCTATGCAAGGACCCGGTAAAGACCTGTGGGCGTAGGAGCCATGTGTCTGAGAGTGTTGTGTGCTGAGAGGAGCCCTGTGTCCGCTTGTTTGTCCTTCCATGAAACAGCAGGGGTGAGTGGAGTGTGGCGCTTATTCTGGATGAGTTTCACTCCATCAGTCAGGTTTTAAAAGTCGAGCAGGGTTCTGTTTGCTCTCTTGGCCTCTGTTGAGCATAAGGTTGGGCCTGGCGGCCTACTTTGGAATAACCAGTCTCTCATCAGGACCTTGTTTTTCAACCCAGACTGCATTGAAATATCAACTCAAATGCCAGGAGATGTTGATCTTGGAGGATTCTGCAACATCCTGACTTACGTTCAATGACGATGGTTTTCAAATCACTTGTTTCTGCATTATGTGTCCGTGGAAACTATGGAATGGTTAAAGAATGAGATGTTGTTGTGGCAAATAAACTAAGGTTAAGCTACTAAAAGACATGGTTAACATTAGGTAAAGATGGAGTGAGGTAGAACTCTGGTGTTCCACAGCAAAGTCAACCTCAATGCCTTTATTTTCTGCTGCAGTTTCATACATTAAGAACAAAATTCTTGGAGACACTGGACTAAAATTATAGCATGATGACAAATTAAAGAAAAACCCAAAATGTCTTGAAGATTATGGGCTGCCATCAGCCTCCAGAGTGGCTTCAGAGCTTCTTGAAGTCCTCTGATTTCTGTGGAAAGACGGAACAGCATGCCCTCATTTGATAGATTCGAGAGTGCTGTGTAACATGTCACAGCAGTTATCTCTCATAGTTGCTGAACTGGGTTGAGATCTGGTGATTGTGAAGACTGTAGCATATGATTCCAAACATTTTCTACTTGCCCAACCCTTCAGTGACATCATGCATCAGGAGAGAAGTCTTTCGTCATCTGTATTCCTTATGCTTCTCCACTCATTCATCAGATTTATCTTTTCATCTGTCATGCGGCTGTATGTTGTTTTTGGTCATTTCAAAATGTGACTTGGCTTTCTGTAAACATATTTCACTTCTCACAGTCTACTGGGGAAATTGTCTAGACCTTCAGAAACAATGCTTAATCTAATTTTCAAAAATTGAGTGTTCTCAGGGCAGTCATGCATATCTTAATACGGTCTTTAAAAGCATGAATTTTATCAAGATGTATTAACTTTGACAACTTTGCAAGCTTCCTGTTTCCAAAAAAAAAAAAAAAACAACAAGAACATTTACCTTGGTTTCTGAAGGCCTCACAAATGCCCTATTAGACTGGGATTTCAGCAGCAGCCTCTCACTGCATACAAAAAAAGTTTCTAAAACACATCAAAGTCTGTTTACAGGTCTTGGGGAGTAATATTGTCGATGTGGAAAAAAAAAAATCTATAAAGCTCTTCGTGGCTCCGGAGGGAGCTGCATAAAATCTGATAAATTGCCCCAAGTGATGTCACTTTAGTCAGCAATGCCTGACTGCAAGTTTGAAAACTGAAAAGTCTGTAGCCCACTCCTCATCACTGCTGGAGGGGAGCTGCTCAAGTCTACAGTAGTGCTACAAGCATAACATCAAATCTCTAGCTGAACCACTGGCGGTCAAGTTGCGTTGTGGGTAATATAGACAGCAGGTTTTGTGTGGGGAAAAAAAGAATATACCTCTGGTACTTTCCTTAGTTGTCATGTTATGTTTGCATGACCAAGTGATGAGTCCAACATTTTCACCAGGACTGGGTGGAAAGCCTGAACCTGTCTTTTACGTTGACATATCAGTGTCACAGTTCAATGACGTGTCTGCTTAGAGTGTCACCATCTAAGCCTGTGAACCCTTTTTCACCGCACAGATTCACAAAAATGACTTAACCCTGTTAGGGGGACTCTCCCCTGTGTTCACTGAATCAGGGTAACAATATATAACCACGTTTTTAATGTCTTACCAAAGTTGTTGTGCTGTAGTGTCTACACTGAGCAATACATTAAATCTGACATTTAGTTATGTTAGCGCCAATTACATCAGCATTGAATATTGAGGTGTCTAGAGACCTTTATTATCCACATTTCCCTGTCAGCTACATTTCCTCCTTCACTTTATTTGTTGCTGGCAGAACCCTTGGCATCTCTAGTTTCATTTAAAATAGAACGCCGGGGATGCGAGAAAAGCTTGTCCATTCCAATCTCCCGAAACACAGGCAGGTATAGGTAGAGTTTAAAGGGTTAACACTCCTAAAGGCAACATAACCTTTTTTTTTTTAAGTTGATATAATTCGAGGAAAATTCAGCCTCGGGGAAGAATGATTTCTTTTGAAATCGCCTTGTGAGCAGTTAGAGCCCAGCTGCAATCACTCCCAGTACATCAGTCTGGTGTCACACCCACACAATCTCATGTCACAGAGAAGATGAAAATGCCATGAGCGAGTGACTGATACCTGCCCAGATCTGTGCAATGGCTTCTCGCAGGAGGAGAAGCCACAGTGCACACAGCCGCATGAATAATTCGAGCAGGTGCCAGGGTCTTGTTATTCACACAAGATAAAATGAAGAACAACAAGTACTGCTTCCAGTTTTTTTCCCCATGATTTATTCAGAGATGTACGGCGAATCAACTCTCGGTCATCGCCCAATGGATAGAGACGGGAGTTCAGACCTAGTGGGGACTTTAATTAATGATAGGAACAGTGTGTGTGTTTTGCTTGAAAGGAAAGCGAAGAGATATTTCCTGAGTAGGGAAATCCATGTCACATGCATGGAGTTATTACTTTTAATAAGTCTTGTGATTTTATGTGCACTACCTCATACACAAAACAGAATCCCAATGGAAGGGCTAGATCTTGTTCTAATTCCCGAATACATTACACAGACACAGGCACACTCGTGTCACAGGGATGATGAAAGCGCCTCAGCCAGGTGACTGATACCTGCCCAGATATTGTTAATGGCGCCATTCTGATGACAAATGACCGCGGCAGACAGCTGTAATGCGACTTCATCTTCTGCTGGCATCGTTACGCGCAGCCCGTCACAAATCAAGACCTTTCCGAGGCCTGATGAGCAGAAAAAAATGGTTCCTGATGAAATACTTATTCAGGTAATCATAAATCTGAAGAAGAATGAAGAAATGCATGTAAGCGGCTCATAGCAAGGGTTTAAATCTCGCTCGGCAAAGAAATGCGTGCTTTTTTAAAAAGAAACTCGCTTGTAATCAAATGAACAAAATTAGTCTTGGGTGATCATTTAAAAATAAAAAATAGCTTTGACTCTTTTTTTTCTCCATATGTTGATTCTTGGTCCTTGAACTAGTTAGATGATATCCTCAGTGAATTTTTCAGAAATGCTCTTATGAGTTCAAATGCTTCTTTTAATATAAAAAGGCATTCGGTTAATCTGAAACCTTCAGAGATGTTAGAACTTTTGAAAGAAGCTCGTGCACTTTGTCAGTAATATTTCTTTCATCCTCCTTTGTCATCTCTTCATCGAATACTGAACTAGAATATGTTTGCAACTATTAACAAGATGTCATTATTAATACATACTCTGAAACTTTCCATTGAAACAAGATAGGAAGGGGAGAGTAGGCTTAATCTAGACCTTCCAATTCTAGCCATTTCCTCCCGAAATGCTCATCCACTGATGGATTTTTCTGTTTAAATGGATTTTTGATCTCACAACAAATATTCAGTTTGCAGGCAGAAAGTCTGAGCTTATATCTAACCGTTCGTCAATAATATCTTGAGTGGAACATCACAACAATGTGTAAAGCACATGTGCATTGAGCAAAGCTCAGAGGCACCAAGCCTCAAAAAGACAAGGATGTGAAAAACAGGTAGAAAATACAGTATGGTGCACGTATGTGTTTCCACAGCTTCTCCAACTCGACTCAAGTTTTTTTGTTCCTTTTTTACCTTCAAGAAAACAAATTGTCTTGCCTCACCGAAAGAATAACTTTGATATTTCCCAAAAGGAGTTAACCCTGTAATGGTTTTCTGTTTGAGTGCAGTTTGAGCAGTGATATATTCTTGCTGATTTGGCATTCATGACAAGTATGGGAGAAGAGCAGTTTTAAAAACCAAATCTTCTCAGTTGGCTTGCATAAAGTTTGTGATGCTCGGGGCATGTGGCGTGATTTTATTCAAGTTTTCAGAAGTAATCATATTCTTTTACTTGATTTAGTTTCAGAAGTTTGGAAGAACAGAATATTGTACATGTATACTCCCCAAAAGGTAGGATTGCCAGCATGTTTTCTGTCTGTAAACTGCTGTCAATATAATAAATTTGATCACTAATTATTATATGTTACGATTTTTAGATGCTCTCATGAGGGTACAGTCACCAATTAGGGGAATCTACAGCTAGTAATGATTCAGCAAAGCATAAAAACAGTTCTGGACATTGACTGCTTGACTGTGCCAGATTGAAGTGTGTAGGAAACACTCTTTTACTGTTTACTCTCTACACTGTTTAATACAGTCTGTGGACTTCCAGGGTCACTTCTGGTCTTCTACCTGAATACCGATGAGACAAATAATTTTGTTGGTTGAACAGATACAGATACAGAAAATGGCATCTCTGTGCTCCTCCACTGCATATTATATGACTTATTATTATTATTATTATTATTATTATTATTATTATTATTATGATTAATTTTTATTTATGATGATTTTTTTTCTCACATCCATGATTTATTTCCTGCACAGTCTTGATGTTACATTGGAAGTGTGGTGTAAGAATTCATAATATAACCACAAAGGATACATATGATACGACCTAACTTACTAAATCATCTTCAATCTTCTTCTATCTTGTATCAAATATACAGGGCTAACTCCAGTCAAAACCCCAAACCTGATATCACCAGCATGTTCTTATCCAAACGATGCATAAGTATTTCACACGCTGGGAGTGAGTCACAACAAGCGCCTCCCACTGTTCCATCTTTGGCGACATGAGCTGAGGCTCCCCCCAAAGTTCAGCCTTTTTGAGATCTGCGTCCATTTGAAGCACATGGCCACGCCATTGCAATTTCCTCCGCCTTATATAATTCCAAGGTTGTCATCTTGTCAGGCTGGAAGATGCCACATATCATCTTTTTCATATCAGCTGGTTTCCCTGAGCATTAGGGATGTCACTGTAATGTAGAAGGAGCTTTCTTTTAAGTAGTTTTTTGGACTTCCATATGTTGCAGAGATGGGAAAATGCACCCTTGCCTTGATATCTGTCACTGTCCCACTGTCCTTGCTGATAAATCTGCCTAAATAAGCAAGATTCTCTAATTTGAGTCACTCAGCATTTATTAAAACTGGAACTGTGGATGATTCCAAGAGAGTGTAATATTTTTTTCATATTATATGCAAATTTAATGACAGACAATTTACAACTTTTTTTTTTTTTTTAATCTTATTCATTTTTTTTTCTTTTTCTTTTTCTTTTCTTTTCTTCTTTTTTTGTAAAAAGCATTGTACTGTCACTGTTGAGATAATGATAAGCTCTTAGGTACAATATTCTTATTCAAAGAACTCACGCTGCCATAGTCCTAAGAAAAAAAAAAAAATCAATAAGAAATTGTATTTATCTCCTATAGCTCTATTCATACTTCATACTACCAAATGATGTGTGTTATCAATCATCTTAACCTTTACTTCAGTAAGGCAAGTGTCAAACAATGCTTAAAACATTCAGAAATGGAAATGCAGACATTCCACTGTGTCACCCCTTATTGATTGTTCCTCAAACCACAGCCATGGTATGTATGAAATTGACTTTTCAACTTACTCCCAGAAATGCCAGAAAGCAGACAAAAGCTTATTAATTCAACACTGAATAAACTGAGCTTAATTATATTTAATCAATGCACCAAAAAGACGGAAGTTGGAGGCGTCATTCAATATGGCTCGCCGTCGCATAATACCTACAAAAGGTTCAGAAAAGTTTTATTCCAGCCTCTTAGCAGACAGAACTTTCTGTGCGGTAAAGGGAACAATTTGTCCTCTTTATCACACTCAGACAGAAGTTCACATCCAGAGGGAAAGGAGGAAAGAGAAATTTCATGATGGCGAGACGATTTGTTCACACCAGTAGTTTCCATTATATTGTTTTTTGTTTTTTTTTTGGTGATCTGGAACAATTACAATTTATACTTCCACTCTCCGTGAATCAGGAGAAAAACAGAATCGACAGCACAGAAAGGTGGATGCTGCAGGGTGGGGTGTATGGCCAGACCATGAAGTGTAAGTATATGTTGCAGCGCTGTGAGCCACCGCTGGAGATTTGGATTGGAAGCATCCAGGATGGAGAAGGCTGTACCATAGTGAAAAATAGACTTTACATTATTTTTTATGTGATCTGTTGAGGTTATTTAAATGCCCCCAAATCACAATTTAATTGCACTTAAAAGCTATTTACTTATGTACAGTTCTGAGCGCTCTTTGCACCCTTGCTTCATTTTTTTCCATCAGGCATTCAAAGTATGAGTCACTGCTGGCTATCACATATCAACATCCGTCTATTCATCCCATTGTACATTTTGGAATTGTTTCCCATCGGTGTTAAAGAACACAGACTTGCTTCAATTTAAAAACCCTGGAGCTCACAGCGAGAAGGGCCGAGAGCCGCGTTTCCTCGTGGTCTCGGCGATGATATTTGCCGTGCACCTCAAATGAACCGAACGAAAGGATTAGAAGCTCAAGAGTTCAAAAGAGCTGCTCCAAAATTCATAGTGTGTACACAGCAGCTGAGCCGCAGGGTTAAAGAGAAAGCAGACTGAAAACAAAAGTGGATGTCAAACAAAGGTTTAAGTTTATAGGAGATAGTAAAGGTTTACATAGTATATAAAATGTAATACTGCGACAGCTCAGAGACTGTTTAATCACCAAATATTGAGTATATTTATTATATTTATTTGTTTATATTTAATGCAATATCACACCACCAGACCAGGAAGTGTAGAGCTATTCTGACTGTCTGTAGTTCGTGGTCACTCTGAATATGCTGAATATGTCTTTCCTACTCACACTGGAAGTGTAGCATCATCCGTTATGAACCATGCTGGCAGTCCTGACACTTACATCAACAGAGAGAATTCAAAATGGAGGATGCTAAGCTAAGCTAAGGGTTAAAGTGTTATTTTTCATAGTCAGCTTTGCGTCCATTTCTTGTGCCTAGACGAGGCTTTCTGCATTTATTATAATTTTCTCACAAGTCTAATCAAAAAGCTACAAGTCAGCCGGAAGATGGAAGGGGACATGGAGCAATATTACAGAAGAATACACAACGTCTTTCACAGCCTTTTTTCTGACAATTTAAACCCAAACCTTTCAGGACGAACTCATTCCCTCGCACAGACTGACAATAGTACACACAGCACGCCAAAGGTTATCCAGGCTAGCACTGAAGCAAAACTTCAAGCCTTCTAGCATGTGTCTTAGGGGACCAATCAGACGAGGCACGCTGAAAGACAGGCAGTGCATTCGTAAGCTTCTGTCGCAGGCCTCCTCATCAAAGTCTAGAGTGGCATTGCAGCTCAAGTTGTCCCAGTTTGGATCCCCCCCCCCCCCCCATGTGTGACACAGATCTGATAGCTTTGAATAAGTGTGAAGACCAGAAAGCTGCATGGTGTCACATTTTATTGGACCACATGGATATGCAGTTAAAAAAAAAAAAAAAAAAAAAAAAGATCCCAAGGCCTCTGACCCACATGCAAGTTGTACTCAAACCCTGGCCAGAATTCATCAGCGTTGCCATGAAAACAGGAGCATCATTCATGCGAACTGTCACATTTTCAGAGCCCACAGCAGCTTGGCTTTAATTGCCAGAAGCTGGTTACTGTGCACAGAGGTGGTGTAGTCAGGACAAGAGCTTTTGTCACTGACATTTGTCTTCTTCTTAAGTCATCTTCAACGTTCACAAAAGCTGTACAGGCCTTTATTTGACTAATTTCCATGTCAGGATGTATATAAATTGCATAAGGTCTGCATGCTAGTACATAGATGAGCTGCAGTGGGGAAAGAAATGTGTGTAAATCTTTCTTTTCCCTCCAGTCGAGCTGTTTTTGCCCCTGACAGGAAACTCGTGTTTTTGAGTGCAGAGACATGAAATGTACAATATTTACTGTGGAAGGCAAAAAAAAAAAAAAGAAAACACACACGCGCAAGAGCGAAGACGATCTAACACGGTCCCCTCCTGACCCCGTCGCTTCGGGGATGACAAATCGTCCACAAGTCGACGAGTCACGTGACCCCCCGTCTGTGCCGGCGAGGCAGCGGTTCTGACAGGCCCTCCACAAACCCTGACAACACGGATGTCATATCTTATTGACCAACAATCCACGCTGGCATTTGGCTGTCTGTTTGTGTGTTTGTGCGTGTGTGTGTAAGAGAGAGAGAGGGGGGACAGAGATGTGCGTGTTTCAGTGACCTCCTCCAATGCAAAGTAATCTATGATGGCGTTGAGCAATCAACAAATATGGCCGACTTCATTTAGAATCAGATATTTCAGGCAGATTCAGACAGATACGGAAAAGATGCTCACTGTCATTCCTGCAGAAGCGCAATGCTTATTTTCTCTCCCTCTTCCTCTCCTGCCACGTGCTCTAAATCACACTCTCTCCCTGTATGAGCTTGGATTTATACATTCCCAGAAATAAACAGGACCACATAGCATCAACAACAGATTTTATGCTCCTGGGGAAATTCTGCAGCAGTTACCATCAGTATTTCAGATGCGCCATAAAAGCAGATATAAATTATGACATTGAAAGATTTTGCGCGTGAGAAAGTGCTTTTTCACTGCTAAGAGAACCAACCAGAGAGCCATAAAGAGAAAGCTGATGCTTTGACTGAAGCATGGGAGTTTTACAGGCATGCTAGCATCTCCAGGATTAAAGAAGCTGTAAAAAAAACAAACATTTGGAACTAAAGGCTAAATCAAATATGCGATGACGTGAAGATATGGGTTGTCTAGTCAGTCATTGAGCTGCTGCTTTCAGGAAACAAACCGCATCAGAATAGTTGTCTTTGATCTTTCGCTCCTGAATGCATCAGCACCAGCACATACAGAGTGAACCATCTGAGAGCATGGAAATGTTTTGTTTTAAGGTGTATTTTGGTCTTCAATGGGAAACTTTTCAGGGATTACAAGCACACAGGATCATAAGCTCATGAAGCAAAATGACAAAAGTGTGAAAATAAAGAGCAATACATGGCTTCCTGTCTTGTTTAGCACAATAACTTTAATCCAGCAAGCCATGGGCATGGCTTTTGGTGAAGCGCTCATTCTTCCGTGTAAGCAGCGAGCTGCGAGTGCAGGAAGACGGGAAAAATAAAACGGAGGAGAAAAATAGAAAACTAGAAAGCCAACCGGAGCGGAGCCTGAGAGGAAGGAGGAGAGAGGGGTTTGAGGGAAGATGGGCTTGTTTTGGTGAATGTTTGTACCTGAAGCACCTTGAAGTTGGAAGCTACAGTAAACTATTTAAAAGTGAAAAGGCGTCATTGTGGGAAAAGTTGAAGTTTGCGTCAAACAGCATGCCTGTGGCTCACAATAGGGCGCCGCCTCTTCTCCCAAGCTCCACGTTAGGTATTTTCTCCTCTCTGTCCCTGGGTCGTCTCGCAACTCACACTCACTTATTGATTTCACAGGAAAATTTACCCAGAATGTATAGAAGTACACCGGCCAATGAGTAAGTAAAAAATAAAATCATCTAACTCTGAACTGCCCATCCTTCTCCAGACGTGCAAAGTAGAGAAAGTAAGTTTAAGTGGAGGAATGTACAGGTTTGTTATTAAAAACTTTTTTCATTATAGTTTAAAAAAGCAATAAATTGCTCTCTAATGCAATCAGGTCTCCGCACTTATCTCGTTGGTTCAACTACAACAAAATTTGGGAAATGGGATTAGCATAATAAAAAGCTGATTAACATAATGGAGCAACGTGCATGTTTTTAGAAACGGTGTGTGCAGACTGTCTTTGGCAGTACTAGGTGGTGTATTGGCTTCTGTTATGGTGTAAACTGATGAAAAAATGGGATGAGTTTGAGACTTAACACCCCATGCTGAAACAAAGGGCCGAAAAAGGGAATTGACATGATATTCATATATAATTGAGGATGCTTCAGAGGTGAAGTGTCCAGACTGGAGCCTCAAATTATTGTAAATACAAGCAGGTTCACTCAAAAGCACAAATGCCAACCTCGTGGTGGCAATAGAGGAAAAATGAGGGTGTCGCCAAAGTGTGCAAGTTTAACCCTTTTGTGTACATGAGTGCATTGACCCAATTCATGGAAGCTGTTTGGTCTCAGCTATGTAAAACACAGCTTGAGAAGGAAAAAGTGCCAATGCTGTGCAATTTATTGGGCATTCAAAGACCTGATTTGGCTTGCAACTTGACTTAATTTCCACTCAATACATGACTTGAACTTGGATTGACCTATTGTTTAGTCTGGTAACTCAGTGGTACAGAGATGTATCACTGGCAGGGCGCTTTGATTCTATGCTTGCTTGATTTTGCAGAGCTCTATTCATATTAATAAATATTAATCCCGCTATTATGTATAACACATGAATTGTATTGTGGGGGGATTTTCAGTTGAACTCGGACCAATTATGCCTCCCCGAACAAATCAAACTAAATGCTTGCTTTGGAGAAATTGCAAAAATAGCCTCTGAAATGTCCAGGTGGGAGCTGTGATATACTAGTGAAAGCACTGTTTGTGAAAAGTGACCCCTAGGTGAGAGGAAATAATAGGTTAGGAGAACAGAATGAATGCCTAATTAAAGTTTATTATGAGGCTTTGAAATGTCGTGGAGAGAATATGACAGAGAACTTTGCAGCTTGCTAGCTTAAAGTGATACTGTATTTTTTACAACACATGCTATTTGGTGGATGCTTCCAGTACTGTTAGTCTTTTAAGAGCAGAATACTACTTAACTCACCTCTTCAGCTGTAAAAGCCTAAATTCTATTGACTGCTGTCATGTTAAATATTAACTCTGGCAGTGACATCAAGCTTCATGCTTTCAGTTGTAGTTGTTGTGCAAATAATCGCTAATTGGCCATGATTTGTCTAGGTTAAAATGGAGATATTATGCATTGGTTTTGACAGGAACCCATCAAGAGAGATGTTAGAAATCCTCTGCGCAAAACATGCTATGATTCCCAGAGGTCTGCATCTCCAAATATGTTCATCTCTTTCTTTCTATCCCATCTGCTTACCTGAACTGAACATGTGTTCATTTGCATTTCCGATACATCATGAAAAAAGCCAGACACACAAGCTCGCCTCCTCTCTCTCACACACAGACGCACCCACTGTGAAGGAACCTTGTTATCTGCACAGTGCATGTTCTCATTGCATATCCAATACATCAATTCCTTTGCACGAACCAAGACGCCTGTGCCCTACTTCATAAAGTGAAGTCAGGGCAGCTTTTACTTGAGGGCATATGAGTCAGTATTGACTAAGACATGGTATGCCCACCCACACTCCCTAAGCCAATAATCACACCAATGCTGTCTGACGCTTGGAGAAAAAAAAATCTCTGCTTCTGCTTTTATGTTAATTGAAAGGTACAGGTAAATTAAAACGGACAGCTGGCAGTGCTCCATGTGCACAGAGAGTTTTTCAAGAAGCATGCGGCAAAATAAACTCACCACTAGCGATGAGGAAATCGATACATTTTCTTATTATGCCGTCACTTGGGGAGGATCATGCAGGGTTTTCAGAACATTCAAGCATTTTACTTTGTTTCCCTCAAATAAAGCACAGCAGCTTTGGCCTACTTTGCAGGTCAAAGGGTCACATTTACTTCGGGCTACATGAATCACTACTATTCTACTGCAATACTCAGTTCCATTTAATATCTTTTCATAGCCATGAAGTTTTGTACAGACATTCATGGACCCCAGAGGATGAAGCCTACTGATTTAAGTGATCTCCTTACTTTTGCATTTTAAAATAAAAAAGCCCACGTTGTGGAGGGAGAATGTCTGCATAGCTCTTAGAAAGAATGAATTAGAAGAACAAAATTTGAATTTGTCCAACACTTTCGATTTTGACCAAATACCTTCAGAGCTACTGCCCCATCATCCCCAGCTGCTCTTAGTGCTTAGACACCCTGTACACTGCAAACATTGTACGTAACTTCAGCATGTTAGCATTGTCATTGTGAGCAGGTCAGCATGCAAATGCTAGCATTTAGCACCTCACAGCGCTGCTATTGCATTGCTGAAGTCCTCTTAGGTTAGTTGGCTAAGCAACATAACTTTGATGTGAATTAATGGTGAATTAAACTACTTGATTTTTGCCGTATTTTTCACAAATCATGTGAGTCTGAGGACATTACAGTGTCACAACAGATGTGTTGTAATGCCACATGAGAGCAGGTGTTGCTCAGCTCATGTTGTTGAACCATTTTGATGATAGTTGGAACTTTGTAAATGTACTGTAACTCTCAAAAGACCTGGAACTGCACTAGTGTGTCAGTCAGTCTATGGACATGAAAGACCAACTTGATCAGTGACACAGATCAGTGGTTAGAGGGCCAACTGTGGCTGTAATATTATGGAAATGATACAACTTGACATTGAGCTTCAATATGTGACACTGGTATGCCTTTCCACTCATTTACCACATCATTAATTTGAACTTGAAGTCTCACACTCCATACGTAGTACTCGCTGTTAAGAATAATTTGTGAGCCCTGGCATCATGAAAACCATACTTCTAGGGGTTGCTATATTTTATGCGGCAGAAAAAAGCGGTGTGCTTTTGGAAGAAGTTCAAAGACAGATGAACACTTTTAGCTGCAGGCATATACATGGGATAGATTTCAAAAAGTCTTCTTCTCTTGCACAACAAGCAGAGTGAAAGCACATCCAATTTTTTATTTGAAAGACTGCTGCAATCAATATCCATTTAATTTTCTTTAATTTTAAGTATCTTTCCTCGAGTTTTTCTCCTACATATTATAAAATTTAGAATGCATGGTCCTTCAAAAGCAACACTTTTTCAGCGTCGACCCCACAGCACATCTAAGAGTCATTCATCTTGGATAATCCATATATAACACATGCTTATATGAGCTCAGACAGCCATGTTGTACTATAAAGCAGTGTCAATGTAGCTTTCAGCCTGGAGCATGTGAATCACCACTAAGAAAGACTTTGCACACAGTGTCCAGGTCCACCTACTCTATCTCAGCCATATGTACATCACAGGCTGTGTCCAGCACTGAAAAGACCTTTAATAAATATACAAGGGAGGCAGTGCATCAAGTTGACAGGTCATTGCCTGTGCTGCCCATGAAAAAAAAAATGGAATTAATGATTCATGATTTCCAATTATGTTTTAATTCAAATCGCCTGATTAGTGCCTGGTAAGGGGCAGCCATTGTGGCAGTGGGATGGGTGAATGGTTGGCAGGAGTGGAGACAAGACATCTGTCTGTACCGCCAGGCCAAGAGAGAGAATGACGGGTGATGCTGAGGCCCGCACAGGAACACACAGCTACCGTATATACGTATATGTGCACAGATAAGGATGAATTCTCATTCACGTAGACACACACATATACCTGCCTCTTCAATTATTATTATTGTTTTTTATATTAATCCCTCCTCATTACCAAAGAAATTAATTTCATGCCGCCCACTGGGAGCGATGCAATTTTTGCATTGTTGAACATGAATGACTAGAACATGAATAGCAGTGTGTGCGCATGTGCACGTGTGTACGTGTGTGCATGAGAGACAGAGGGAGGCAGAAGAGAAGGGTGAAAGGCTTTGGAAAGTCTTTGGATTTCTTCTGGCAATTTGTTTCTTGGCAGCGTTTCTCCGAATCGCTCAATACAATCTCTCTAAAAGTTTTCATTTATCAATTGTTTTCTCCCTGCCCCTCCAAACCACCCACCCAAGGCTTCAGAAAGAGAGCAGGAGCCATGCAAAATCCTTCATTCATTAATGAAAGGCATCCATTACTGTCAAACAGCGACAGAGTTAATGTAAATAAATGAATTCTCCAACCCACTTAACTGTGGTTTATTATGAGCGAGCAAGGCATAATTGTGTTTCTGATCAGTTCAGATAAATTCAGACGCACAATACCTCCACCCCCAATGCCACTTCACATTTGCATGTGAGGGTCTGCAACTAAAGGGGATATATCACATGGCTTATTACTGAGGCTTTAGCTAATGACACTGGAATTTAAGAGGAAATATATTACGGCAAATGTGGTAATGCTTGGCTTTGTAGGAGAAAGCCTCTTAAGTACGTCAGCCGATGCTGCTTGTGCTGCTCCTAAGTTAAGAGAAAAATCATATTTTTGTATGGTGTATCAGGAGAAACACATCTGCTATGGGTGTTTCAATTCCTGCCAACCTGTAACTCAGAGAAAACTGATGTGAATTCAGTTTCAGCGCCTGCAACCCACAACGTGAGGTAAATGGCATTTCAGTAAATGTGGGTTCTGTCGGAAAACATCCATTTAATAAGTGGGGTTTTAATAGAAAAGCATGCAAGTCTGAGATGCAATTTCACTCCATGTACTGTATCATTAGCACGTACATATTTAGCATGACTTGCTCCAGTGGGAGTAGAGCCCAGAACCTGTCAGCTTTTTCCGCACCAAGCAGCTGAAGATCACAATTTGTTGACATTGTTACCAAGCTGTTACTCATATGCTTTAAATTGCCTCAACTTATAAGGGAGCAGCTCTGCCACGGAGGAATAAAAATCCACTCAGTGTAATAGACCTTCGCTCATTAATCATCTGTATGCTGATGGCGCTCCCTTGCTGTGACACTGACCCCATTGATGGTGCACAGGTACAAGTGGCGACGACCAGCTTGATGAGCGTGCTCAAATCAAGGTAATAAACGTCTTTGAATCCCAACTCCCATGGTGCGGCGCCGAAGATAGGGTAACACCGCTGACTATGAAACACTGAATTACAGAATTTCTTGTGGGAACACTGAGTCTCGTCTCCCACATGGAGCCTCAAACATTTGTTCCTTGCCAAGGCACGGAACAGTGTCATGAATGCTGTTGAACTCTGCCCACTGTTGAGCGCCTCTATTTCCGACACTGATGGGCTAAATGCGGTTTAATTTGCCACGTGTTGCCAACTGTTGCATATGATGTGGCCATACTGATGTCACACGCATCTTATTTGTGCTGTCAGCCACGAGTAGTCTTGTGTGTGTGTGACGACAAAACTGTCTCACTAAATCATTTTTAGTGCAGCGCAGAGGCTCAGGCATGAGCACTATTAGGGAGACATATTGTGACTGCACTTGTACAGGGATGAATCCAGGCCCGGTTGTTAGACGTGGCATTTTCTAGCTGCAAAATGTCGACGCACTCCGATGCCACATGTGAGCCTCAATCAGAGCAAGCACCAAAATGTGTATTATTATTCTTTGCAGCTGTTTAATGGTGTCTGGTATTTCGCTCGATCCAGGGGAGTATAAGGGAAAGGTGTTGCAAGAAGAATGCCAGTTGCTAGAAAACACCATTAGTTAAGGTTTCATAGTCATCTACCAAGTCAACATTGAGGTATTTTTCTACACACAGTGTGTAACTCCCACACGCCATTTTACTTCCTCAATCTGAAATGCTGCTTTCCAAACAGACAAAAAATGGCCGCCACAACCCCCCAAGCTGCTCGGCAAAAGTGCAGCTCTATGTGTGTGTGAAGCAGCACACACGCTTGTAATAATTCAGCTGACCAAATTCAATAATTGAATTAATGAATGATTAAGGAGGCACTTATTATTGATATTGACGGAACACATTTACTCTGGTAATGTAGCATAAAATTGTGACCACGAAAGTCAGCAAAAACCTTTTGCCAAATATTTCCATCAAGTTTTCATTTCTCCTGGCTGATGGGAACTATAATATCCATAAGAATGTTACCATTAGTGTATAATATGTGTTTCCCTTAAGAAAATAATCATTGTGTTTTAGTTACCTTCGAATGAGCTCTGTATATCTACAGATTGAGTGGGTCCTTTTGCACGTAGTCTGCCATGTTGCATGGCTATTTTGCCCCACCACCACCACAACCCAAGTTTTGTTTTGTTCTCTGACAACAACTGATTGTGATACTCTGGACTTCAGGATTGCTTTTGTGATTGTTTACTGTGAAATCAATGGCAGCACGGGTGCAATTCCTCTTCTATAGATGAGCACTTTACAGCCTATGACTGTCAAATATAAATGTACAACCGCCTTTACTCAGTGCAGCCTTACTGGGATTCAACAAAACAAGAGCGCACAATGAAACAAAAATATCTGAGACCAAATAAAAAGGGCTGTGAACACTGCAGTGGATGCAACATGCATTGATCCCTGTCACAAAGGCAGATGATACACAAATTTCGAGATCAGAGAGAAAACAGCACAGGCAACGGAGGGTCCCCCATTTTTACCAGATCCAGCACCTGCTGGCCAGACAACACTGTTGCTGTATCCAATGTGGTTGACTAAACTAGCGCATTAAATCTGTAATAAATTAAGGCTGAGCTACAACCCAAACCTCACAATTTTATTGAATTACATTGTTGTACATTCTTTGTACCATTCACAAACTGCAAATGGGATTCCCACTAAGCCCTGGATGCTCCGCCAGTGTCTACAATGCAAAATAAAAGAGTGGAATACAGCATTCAAAACGCTATATGCACACCGTCTCTTATTGTGTTCCCAGTTCATTCAAATAAAGAAAGAAAACAACTTTTTAATAAGTTTGTTTCTTATTTATCACAGCGTTCAATTAAAGTACTAAGTTCCAACAGAAGATATTGCATCAAATTGTTCCATTAAGAAATGTGTTGCATCTACAGATACCTGTTCAAACATGTCCAATTATCATCAGAGTGCATTTGGACCTCAAATTCAAAATTCATTTATTATTGCCAATACAAAGTGAAATCTAATTTATACCAGACATCCAAATGAGTTATCTATTAAAGTAGCAGCATGACCAAAGTCAGTCATCCTTGTTTGTTGTTTTCACCCTGCTGCGTAGTATTCATTTACACGTACTCACCACTTGGAACTGCCCAAAAAATCCATTTTTCCACCGTTGGCCACTGTTCATCTGTAATGGACCATGAGGGGGTGCTCCAGTGTTTTGCTGATGGGCGCCAGCACAGTTGTTAAGTATTACTCATTCATTTCCCCAAGCCAGATCAGGTTTAGATGCCAAAATAGGTACTTGGTATCTAACGTAGCTGAATGTTGAATAAATAAAAGCAATTTAACTACAAATAAGCAATTCCAAGGACCCCGGGGACCTTCAGAATATTGCATGTTTATGGCTAGAATGATCTCAGAATCATTCTCAGCTGTGTAACTATCCTTATCCTATTCATTCATGTCCCACTGAATCCACACACACAGATAATCTCACTCTCACAGTGTGCTTTAATGCACAACAATGCCTGTAGCAGGGATCAAGTGCATTTACAAGATTTATGTTTGTTCTTTGCATGTCTCTCGGGGCAGACGTGCCACAAGTTTGGGACTCAACTTTTCCTTTTTGCATTTGAACGGGGCGTAAACAGAGCACGCACAGCCCATTGTGGGAATACGCGTATAATGAATCAGGAAGAAAACAATAAGCGTTCAGAGGTCGTTTGGTGGCTGAGTGTCTTTTCAATCATCACCACCGACGACTCCAAGGTGAAACTCCCAAGGCTCTCTCACCATTTGTCAGACAGTTTCAAGACATTCTGTTTGCCATTCAGTACATGTCAGCTCAAGAACCAGGGAGGTATTGTGCGTGTATGCCTGCATGTGTGGGTGTATATACAGTATAAATCACAAAAAAATGTGCCTTGAGTTCTGTTATACTGTTGTCTGTGGCTGCTTTATGATGAAATTTTGTGTCCACTTTCTCTTAAGCCTCCTTCTCTACTTATACCTCACCGATTTCCTACATCTCCCAGAGTCACGTGTCACCATTCTTGCATCCAACATGTTGCAGGTGTATTCAGAGCTCCAAATGCTCTCAAGAAATTATTTCCAAGACATTTTCAACAACCTGCAGCTGGCTGATCACCACTGACATTCGAATTATTTCTGTTGTAGTCCCGTTTACACATGTTGTGTACAGAAGCACACGCATGCAGCATTGGGCATGAACGTCACAAATCATAGCATGACATATGCAAAAATGGATGTTTCAAAAACTGGCCAGGTGTGTTCGGACGTAAAGGAAGTTTTTCTTCCCCACTGTCGCCAAGTGCTTGCTCATGAGGGAATTGTTGGGTCTCTGCAGATAAAGAGTGTAGTCTGTACCAGCTCTATATGGAAAGTGTTCTGAGACAACATCTGTACATCTGTGATTTGGTGCTATATGAATAAAACTGAACTGAATTGAATTGAATAAAGGTAAGCAAACTATAGAAGCAGAAAGATGGCAAAAGGAGAGAGACTGGAGGGAAATAAGGGAAAGAATCCCTTCATCTGTGTGTCCATTGCAAGGTAACGTACAGTTGGTACATTGGGAGAATAAGCACAATGTCAAATTTGCATGAATGACTCCAGGTGAAAATTTACTTCACTTACGCAGTCACACCAAAATTTGAAAGTTCAGTTCATGAGCTATCTGCGCAAACTTTAAGCAAACAAAGTCAAAGCCGTTTGCTCGTTGCAAGCTGACTTGTCTGCATTAACTTTTGAAGACAAGGAGAGTCAGAGAGTGTGAGAGGCCAGTTATGACTCAGGAGTTCAAGATGTAACAAATACACCTTGAAGCTGTATGAACTCATTTTTCTGTGAGTGACTTAGGTGCAGAGCTTGCAAGCTGGTTTGCTCAGAAGGTGACAGGTTTCACATCCTCCACATCTATGAACTCTCTCCAAACATGCCAGTGTGAACCAGGCTACATTCAAAAGCTCAAAACTTTTACAGGTGCAGTGTTACAAACAGAACTGACAGAAGGCCCCTCCATTTGAACTTTCCCATCCCTGAGCAGAGCTTTAATTTCAGCTGCCAGCTGTTGAGCAGACATCAAACACTTTGCTCTCAGAAAGGAGAAGGAAAACATGAGAATGTGTAATTTTTTTTTTTTTTTTTTTCAGAAAGACATACCAATTTTCTCTCATCACGCATGATTTTTTTTTTTCCACAACTAGGAAAATACTCAGGACGTGGGAACGCTGGCATTATCCCGTCCCATTGCCGTTGGTGGGGAAATTGGCACTTCTGCTGCTCCCATTGGTTTGTTTCTGCTGAACATTTGTAGTACGAGTACGAGGATTCTTTGAACTGAAGAATGAACCTGATCTTTATCACTAAATTATGACAGTATTTGCATCCAGCTAAAATAATCCACCAACAAAATAAATACTGTAGAGCACCTAGAATTATATCCACAATACCTGTTTTAACAGTCTGTCAGTGTGTTCATGTGTACCAGGCTGCCATGCACAACTGAGCACACTTCTGCATGTGTGCACCTGTGCACAGTCAAATAGCAGGAGTTGAAATAACCAATATAGTGGCAGGTATCCACTAAGGAACAGCATAATTACTTCACCTCTCCGCTATATTATTATACATCACCACTGGCCTTACTTTAAGTCATACCACAATACAGGGAGTTCTGGCTTTTAATGCAGATTAAAGATTCAGCCCCGTTGTTACTTCCTGAGAGCATTGTAGCAAATGGAGGCGTGAGCTATATCCTGTGTGTAATGCAATATGGGATTTACAGTGAACACGTGCATGTCTGCTGTTTGTGTGTGTGTGTGTGTGTGTGTGTGTGTGTGAGAAAAAGTGAAATGCTGCTTGTACTACGTGCACATGTTTTAGAGGTATCTCTTACTTATTAATGCCTGGGAGATGCTTCACACCATAGAAGAGAGGCTGCACAGCCCCCTCATCTGTAACAAGAGCCTCTGTTTCAACACACATGCTCAGTTCTCATCAAAAGCAGAATAGAAAGACGGAGCTTATCGGCATAATTGGTTGCGAGAATGTTGGCAGTTCTATGGATGTTTTTCTTTTTTAATTTCCTGTTTTGAAATTACGCTCTTTTATTCATACATTCTAATGATATTTAGCGAGATACAGTAGCAGCTGAATATTTATGAGGGAGAAAAATTGCAAATAGCATCAGTAAGGGTGACCGTGGGAGCTGTATAGGCAATAACATTAAAACAGTTTATGAAATATTATCAATGTAATTATTAATTATTCAGTTCCTCCAAAATATAGTGAAGCTAGACCAAGGAAGTGATCATTCAGTCATGAGAGGACTGAACCAGGAGTTCCCCAGAGAAAATGCAGAAGTTACACCAAACAATAGTAGGGACAAGGTTTCTTTTTCAGGCTTTTGGTCCATCTTTAAAACCATCAGTATGGGAATGTGGAGGTGTTGGGAAGCAACAGCTCATATATATTTTAATGTGGCAGCAGATTACTTATCAATCTGGATGTCAGGATGTTGACTTTGTTGATTATCCTGATCATCAAGATAATGTTTATAGAAGGGCAGGGCTGCCTTGGAATTTTTAAAACATACTTTTTCAATAATATGAGTTATAATATATTGTTCAAAAGACTGAAAGAGGTGGTGTTCCAGCTCATACCTAAATCCCACTCAGATTAAGATCCTCCTTGAAAATGAGATCTTAATCTCAGTGGGATTTACCTGATTTAGTTAACACTATATACACATATATAATGCATTTTGTTTTGCATAGACATATTCTAAATTCTGATATGCTGATCCTGCATGCTAGGCATCACCCCCTGTGGCTGTATTTATGTTTATGCACCATGTCCTCAGTTCCAACGATCACAATGGCCTGAGCACTGATGCTTTCCAGACAGGCCCTGAATGTTAATGAAACCATAAAAGGCAGTGGCCCTGGACAAAACAACATGAGGAAATAAACTTTGTCCGTCTGAGTAGGTCAAGCGTCGCCAAATGAGCAGAGTTTTGCAGATTCAAAAGTTTGGATGGAGGTTAAAAAAAATCTATTTGGACTGGTAACATTTTCCTCAGAGCAGCTGATTAATTCAATGTCTGCTTGGATTTAGATATACTGCCTCGCCTTCGCCATCTCGTAGGTAGCGAGCGTGCTACAAGGTTGCCTGATCATATGGCGCTGCAGCTCAAGAGCTTGTGTGGCTGAGGTATGTTTGCACGCAAACATAATGAATAAACAAAGGTAGAAGAGGAGGAAGCGACAACAAAGTCGAAAGGAAAATACATGTCAGCTGCCCGTTTTATCGTGGAGGTAATGATAAAGGGGCTTAGCAAGAGACAATTTAATCAGACACATTTGAATATTTACAGCAGCATTTCACAGTTCTATAGCTTGGATCATTGTCAAGGATTTTAACCATAGGCAGCCTATTGTATTTTAACTTGTGAGGTCCGTGCAACACAAATGAGTGGCAGCTCTTCAAATTCCACACCAGTCAGGACAGAACATCCTGTGATGAGGAGTTTAATTTACCAGAGTAACCTTCACATTTACCAGTCCATGGAGTATTGATGAAACCATAACTGTATCTTGAAATACTGTTTACGACTAACAGGCAATGGGTTTCCACTAATTCTATCTTCATTTAGATACTTTCACTATTCACATTGTGAAGCCTTATGGTTTGTAATTTTGCAGGCTCTGTTGAGTGCGTGTGTATTAAGTTCGGGATGTGGCGAGTTAATGTGCTTAATGGGAGATGGAAACAACGTNGTGTGTGTGTGTGTATATTCTTGCTTGCATTAACACTTCAGCAATCCTGTTGAGCACTAACATCAGAGAGGGATGACTCACATTCACCCAGCAGATAACCATACGTATGAATGCACTAAGAGTGTTTTCCCAGCCATGTCAAATAAATGCCAACTTAATTAATTAGTATTATTATTTTTTATGGGAAGTGAAACCCTTAAGTAAGGGCTGAGTCTGCATACAAAAGCCCCATGAACAAGACGAAAGAGAGGCAGTTAGGTTTATAATGCCGCCTGTGCTTTGTGATGATAGTGAGGCTTCTTATAGCTTCCCTCATGCCCGAGCCTCGCTGTGGACCATAATCACCACATTTGTTGGGTGCAGAGACTCTGAGAAACAGTTAACGAGCCTGTAAACAAGCAAGAGCTGCCTGCCTAGCTAGCACATTGCTAAATGTCAAGAGGGAGAGAGAAGGAAAACAAGAGTGCCACAGTGTGAGTGTTCTGAGCACAAGGTAAGATACCATCGTTCTCCCATTCTGGTGTAATAGCAGACAGTTATGGGGGCTGAGGTTCACTCAAATCTATAAGTTACTGGGGTCAGGGTTTCAGGTCATTTATCTGTGTACTCACTGAAATATGTATTGATAAGTGAATCAATATTTTTTAATTTTCTGCCCCGGGTCACCAGGAAACGAACCAATAAAATGAAAGCAATGAAGTTTTTCAATCAACAGCCACACATTTCTTTTAAAACATTTGACATTTTATTGGCACCGGATGAGAGGGATGAAGGTGGAAATGTGAACCGTAGACATCGGACAGACATGTTTATTGAATTGAATTAAAGCGTATAAAAAAGACATCTTATAAGATCATGTAAAAAGGTGGATAAATGATATGACAGAAGAAGATTGCCAAGAACGCATACGTATTGTGATGCTATATGGTAACCAATAGGTTACAGTAACAATAGGAACATGACATTTTAAACAAATGACTGCTAGTCATGATCACAGCTTGAACACTTGTCCATGGAGGCCCAAGTATCAGTAGTTCCACAGATGACCAGTGTCTGATCATAGGTGGGCTCTGGAGGGTTTGGAAGCAGTGAGCAGATCAGGGATGTATTTAGGAGCTAGACTGTTACATGATTTGAACACAGTGGGAAATATTTTTGAAATCAATTCTGTATTTTATGGGAAGCCAGTGAAGTGATCTCATTCACAGCACTCTTAGATCCCCTAGGAGCCATAAAGAGATAAAAAAGTGATAGAATTTTTGAATTATTTGAGAAGTAAGATAAACAGAGGAGATCTCATCATTCTATAGCCTTGATCTCCCTCATTTCTTTCAGAGATAAATGTGATGAGTCTGAGACTTTCATCAGTGAATAAGAGATCCTATTAGTGTCTATGTTTACATACACACTAATATTCCTTTTTTTTTTTTTCCAAATTCCAAATATGGGTCGTGTAATCTTTTGGTTGGAATTCCCAAACTATGCCTTATTCCACATGGAACAGTTCAGATGGGAGATATGCTGATATTATACTGAGTTGTAGGAGCACTCTTTGGACATGTATGGTGTACAGCACATTGAGAATATGCATCTCAATTGGGGTTTTTACTTCAGACAATTTTTTCCCATTCTCCTCCACTGTTCTGAGCTGTGGAGTGCCCCAAGGCTCGAAACTAAAACCCCTGTTTTTCTGCTGTTCTGAGTTTGTTTCATTGAAACAATGTAATATGACTAGATCTTCGAGAGTTGCAAGTCAGCATTGCACAATAAACATGCTCATCCCTGATGCTCATCTGTCTATATGTTTGCTAAAACTAATTGTGGGGTTCACTTTTTAATTTTGGAATTGGCAAATAGTACTTTTTCAAGCCACTGTGTGAATTCAGAGCATACACTCAATCATCAGTTAGGCTATAGATAGCATATTTAACTACATTTAAAGTAGTTAAAGATGCACTGCAACAATGGCTGCTGAAAACTGAATTGAAATAGACCTTCCTCAGACACACAAATCATTGGGATATTTTAAAGGAAATGAAAGACTCCAAAAAATGATTATTAAAAAATTATTGTGTAGTTTTTTTTCCTCCAATTTAATTACAGAGGTCAGGGGAGTTTTACAGAAGCATAACTTAGTTAAAAAAAGAAAAAAAAAGAAAGAAAAACAATTAGCCATGTGTGGAACAGCATTTAAATTGTTTCTATCAGAGTTGACAAACAGAATTATCTGCTGAAGCACAGAATGGAGAATGGTTGCCTACTGGAGAAGCTGTGAAGTTTCCACAAGGCTTCACCAAACGAATGAAATATTTTATTAATTGATTTGCTCGATTTCCCTCTTGTCGTCTTCCCACATTAGCATCAATTACTTTTCTGTGTCTGCGAGGCATTCTATAGCAGTCGTCTTGTCTAGCGCCGTGCTGCGTGTCAAATACATTGACAAGAAGAGCTGGCAGCAAACACACGTGCGCATACACACGCCCCATCATCCAATCAATGGAGCTTAAATCATTTGTCCTGTTTTCCTGTCGTCATGACACCAAAACAAGTGGATTTTGACCTACGTTGCACCCAGCAGTGGCTGTTTTTGTTTTGATTTGGGATTTGCTCTGTGAGAGTCGGAGACGGCAGTCTGAGCAGTAGCACTGGAGGCAGATGATGTTCTTGGGGGTCATTAATTAACTCATCCAGAGCCTTTATTAGCTCCTTAATGGATCTGGTTAGAGCATATCAGGGCTTTGATTACCTCCCGTTGGCTATGTGGAGAGATTGACTGCACGTGTGTGTGTTTGTTAGAAACTGTGGGAATGTGCAGAGGCACTTGCATGTGTGTCCGTTGCATGTGTGTGCGTTATTGCATGTGCAAGGATGCGTGGGCATGTGTTCATGCACCTCAAGAGATATCTCTAAAAGAGATGCATTTGATAGCAGCCAGCAAGGGGAGAGAGGAAGCAAGTGAAGAAAGGTGAACTTGTTATGTGGACCTAACTCATTCCTCCTACAAGTTTGACCCTACTCCGACCTCTTATTGGACAGTACAGCATGCTACAATGTAGTTTGCTTGTTGGTAAGTTACTGTATCTCCCAGGAGGTAGATACAAAGGTGCACGTAGATGAAATGTAGCTCATTCTGCAAAGGTTCCATTGTATTTTGTTTGTTTGTTTTTTTGTTCTTTTGACCATAGCCCAAGTGAAGCCCAACCTCATGCACCATATGCGCATCGAGCCTTGTGCAGCTAATATTGATTGACATTTACAACACAGGGCAATGATATCGCCACAGTATGGCTGCGTGCTCTTATGTGTGTGTTTGTGTAAAACATGCCTCCAGGCCTTTTTGTTGGCTGTGGTGAATGTTCTTAATTGAGAGACAGAGGAGTTCTGTGCCCCATGCACTGTTTCTCTCCATCTCACACACACACACACACACACACACACACACACGGCTCCAACTCAGCAGCGCTCCTTCGGTATCAAACGCATGTCATCCTCCCCCCAGGTCTCCCCACTGTCTTGCTTTCAGTTCCTGACCAAGTCTGCACACTTTCACCCCCAAGGCTTTTCACACCGCACACTAACCGAAAGCTTTAACAGAGGGCACTGGATCGATCGGGGAGGGGGGGTTCCTTGAACCCACAGGAAAGATGAGAGGGGCACCCTCGCATGGCTAAACCTCGGTCAGAGAAGGATTGGATTCTGCGAGCGCACATGCATACATGATCTGGGAATTAATGTATATACACAGGCCGAAAACTGCTAATCTCACAGTGGGGAAGCAGAGTAGTGGTACACTGGTTGAATGGCTGTGGAAGTTGAAAGAAGTAAATGAGGCTTGTTCGATGGATGTATATGTGAGTGTGTGTGAGCATGGGACTTTGCAGCTATATGGAGGAGAGATTTGCATATTCATTTAAATCAAAAATTATCAGACAAGACACGTAATGAAATGCATATGGTTTGAATTTTGTACTCGAGGAACATGAAGAAATATTTTCTTGATTGATGAAATTTGAGACCTAAACAGTTTATAGGCCTATAAATCACTAAGGGCTGCTCACACATGGCAATATGTTTGCATGCTTAATGTGTTTTTCCTCACTGTCACAATTTATAGCAAAACTAGTACAGTCAAGGTGACATCTGCTCAGTCTTCCTCCTCGTCTGCCTCTAACTCTCTTCCATTAGGCGACTTCATTGTGGTATTTGTAGCTTGTCAGGTGCCTACTTGTGTGATGGAGGCTAGGTAATTGACAGTGCAGCCCAAGAGCCTGTTAAGGCTGCAAGTGAATGGAGGACTTTTTTTTAAAAGACACTGGAACACATTCAAGTAATGGGGTCATAGTGTTGCTTGTGCAAATAGAGTACAGGGCTCCCGGTTGCTCAAAACCATGCTTTTTTAATACATTTCACATAGACTACGACAGGAGAGAGCTTTTGGAAGTGCCAGTAAAAAGAAAAAAATACATTCATGGGCCTTGAGGATAAATATATTGATATATGTGAGTTGTATGGCTAGTAAAACAGAAAATAAGAGACATGATGTACCCACTGTGCTACTCAATAAAATGACTAAAGTAAATAAATTACCCAATTAAATGAAACTTACAAAATGTATCTTTGATAATAATTAGGTAGACCATGCAGTACATATCCACCACAGCCTTTGTAGATAGGCAGGTCATTCTGGAGATGCTACAATGACTGCATTGTTTAACTTGGAAATAGACAAAATGTTATCCACTCGAGGATAAATGTTAATTTGCTTCTGCCTGTATCAAGCTTTTGGAGGCACTGGCAACATTATATAGAATTATTGCTACATTTCATTTTATGGATGTATTTAATGTGTCTGATCTAATGCTGTAGCATTTGACTGTATCGATCCGACATCATGAACACTGACTTGTATTGCACAGTAGATTTTGATAAATTGTGAGATCTTAAGCAGTTTTATGGTTCGTGTGATAGAGTGCTCAAAACTGCAAGCATGAGTATTTTTGATGGACCTTCTTGTGTGACTCTGTGTTTCCACACCTGTCCTCGAGATGTCCTAGATTTCATGCCTTTATGGGTCACATGATTATCCCTGTGATCAGCCACCTGTCTCTGCAGGTGCTCATTAGTGTGATAGACCGCAGATTGTCAGATTTCTTTTTGCCTCCTTTTGTCAATATGTCTTCATGTGTGTATGCTTTTGGTGCTCTAGTCATTAGTATTAAGCCACCTGAGTCTCCAGACCTTCTCTAGCTGTGTTAGAAGAACACATGGTGCAACTGGACGTGACAACAATATCTTATACACAATCAGCTGTAACTAGGAAGAGCGCACCACCATCTAAATGTCAACGTGAAACTGCTCAATTACAGCTAGATAATAATCCTGACCTCAACAGCACAAAGAGCAATTTGTTTGAGCAGGTTTGAGCTTAACATGCTGGTAAACATGAAAGCTGCTGTCAGCGGCTTACGCTAAACTAACAACACAAAAGACATAAAACCTCAATGAGGGATTTTCAAAAAATCCTTTGCAGTTAATTATGTCTATTCAAAACTCTTTCTTTGGTGACCTTTCCTCACAGGGGGAATGACATGCAGCTTTGCTCTCTCCACAAAGTTTATCTTCCTATCAAGAGAGCATTTCCATTTAATTCCACTTCCTTCCCACTCTAACCTTTGATACCGCGGTTCCATATGCAAATGATCATCTTCATATTGTTAGTGAGGTGAATTAGCATTTGCTTTTTTGCCATATTATCTCACTTTAGGTTTACATAAACGTTCATTGTCAATGTAGCAGTGGCTGTTTGAATTATGCATGAGGCCCTTCCCTCAGCTAAATCCTAGAACTTGAGATCAGCATATTTTAGATATTCTCAGCATATTTGGCATTAATATGTATCCCTCATCTGAAACTGTGATAGTAACACCTTTTGGATGTACACAGCCCGCACTCTCACTTAATACAGCTCAAAAAAATGTGCAAAACACATGAGATAAACTTGCATGTATTTGTCAAAACTACACTTTAAGACTATGTATATTTATGGTTTGACAGGAAGTAGTAGCCCGCTGTTAGAAATAGGTGTTGTCATGCATAATATTTGCTCTTATAGGCGAGATTTATTTTCTTATCTTTCTGCATAGTTGGCCATAATAACAGTGGTCTAAATTTATGCAAACCAAATGCAAACATGGTAGAAGACTGCTCATAACTGGAGACCTTGAGTGCCTTTAAAAACATAAAACCAAGAAACCAAGAAGAGTGACACTACAATAGAAAAGTCTGTGAGCAAGACACTGTGCATGAAATTTGTCTTGCATAGTCATGGGAACATTGGACATCCCAAACAAGCTTTGTTTTAATGACTTAATTGGAAAGCTTACTGGAAAATAGTATATATAATTGAAGAAAGTTTTTACAGGAATGGCATTATGTCAGACACAATATGAATATTCTTTAGTGATCATAACATATAATACGAGACACTATTCAGAATATATGAGGAAATCATGAGAAAAGCTGTAAACAATGGTTTAACGTAAAGCAACATGGCAAGGCTGTTAAAATATCTAAAATCTGTCCTTCTCATGAAGTCCTTCTGTGATCTTAGTGTGCACTGTAAGGTGTAGTATGTAGGAAAATCTTAAAGGTCCAGCGTGTAAGAATTTAGGGGGATTTATTGGCAGACATATCATTCATACTTATATATTCATTAGTGAATTATCACCCTTAGAATGAGCTCAGTTAAATGGGAAGTGGGTCCATGCAGTCTGCCATGTTGCACTGCCATGTTTCAACAGTAGCAGCATAGGTTTTTACAGCAATAGAGCTTTGCAAATGAAAATGCAGGTCTTAATTACTGTCATACAATTGTTATTGTTTTTATTCATTTTATTATTGTTATCCTAAACCCATTCCACCTCCATTCCACATGCCTGCAACCTGCATGCAAAAAAGACTGTAACCGTAGCCTGTGTGAATTCATAGTCAGATTTCTTACCTTATTGTAGCAATATCTGACACGTTGCCTTGGCATTGAATGCTTCTTTATTCTTCTGTCTCTTGCTCCGTTGTGTCAATCAGCATGAAGGAGGCGTAAGGCTGAAGGTTTCTCCTGATGCGTGACTGTAGTTTGCCAGTTTCTAACATGGCACATCGCTGAGAATGACCTCTCACAAGTCAGTGTGCCTACAAGTAACAAGTTGGCCAGCTTGGAGAGCTTCTCATAGTTTGAGCAACAATTACAGGGAAGTTCCTTCTTAATACTGTCAATGGATAGCTGTCTCAAGGGACTGCAATAACATTTCAACACAGCATCTTCACGGCTCTGCTCCATTTCTGAACACTCATCCATAATAGTGTCCAAAACAGGGAGGTATAGCTGTCTGGCCTCTCTTTCTCTCGCTCCACTGGCTGTCCAGTGTCCCCTCTGACCAAGGGTGCTGGTGACAACTGCACAGTCTACCGCAGACACGTTTGTATGTCATACACTGCTTGCTTGCGTTACCATCCCCCCGCAACAATGAGAGCCTAACAGATTGTCTGGGTCTCCATCCAAATGTCTTCCAGCTTTTAGGATGCTTGTAACACCAGACCATGTTGTCTTTTCCTTGAGTGCCTGATGCACACAGTGTGGACAGCTCTCAACACTTCATTCGAAATGATTAGGCACATACATAAATCTCAGTTTGTCACAGTATTCAGCAGACCAGATGCCTCCACAAACATATGGTGAGGTGGGACTGTCAGTTTTTTAAAGCAGATATGTTTTTTACTTCCAAGCCCATTTTGTGTTGCTCAGTGCTCAGCTTTCATGGCAAACTCGTGTTGGATATGCTTGTGCACATATTCACACCCTTGCTGTGTCATCAGGCGTATAGGCTGTCATGGGTGAGAGAAAAAAACAACAACAACATTGATTTACGATTAATTAGGAGACATCCACCAAAACCAAGTTCAGATGTAAGATGTAAGATGTAGGATGGTTGCAGACAGAGGACGGGTGATCATAATGCACCTCTTGGTGAATGCCGATCACATGGACATGACAACAGCTCACCAAAAATCACCATAGATGGTCTTGCCATCTGTCTTTTCAAAACAACCCATGAATCCCAAAACTCAACCTCACCTGCTTGAAACTGTGCTGCACCTACAAAAAGTATATAATCCTTTATCCTCAATTGGATGGGTGGATGAAAAAAAATCAATTCACACGACAACAACTCAGGTCAAGTCAACTTTAACCTATTTGGTGAGAAAGAGAGACCTCCAGACGTTTGATCTTGCATTTTATTCTATCGCTGTTCTCAATCAAACTTGCATGATTCAATCAATTGAGGAAATCTTTGGGAAGGCATAGCCTTCTTTACCATCCACCTGTGTTGGATTGGGAAAAATACATGCCTCAGTAAAAATCTGCAACCCTGTCTTCTCATTATCACATTTGTAGACTACTAATTTGCTTGCCAATTATACACCAATTAGCCACAACATTAAAAGCACCTGCCTAATATTGTGTAGGGCCTCCTCATGCCATCAAAACAGCTCTACATCAGGGCATGGACATGTGCCCTCTACAGATGTCCTGTGGTGTCTGGCACTAGGACGTTGGCCACAGATCCTTTGGGTCCTGTGGGTGGCAGCGTGAAGGGTCAATGGATCAGGCTCATTCTTTTGCATCCTGTGGATGCTCGATCGCATTGGGATCTGGAGAGTTTGGAGGCCTTGGGCTATTTGTCGTGTTCCTTGAGCCAGATCCTTTGGTGTGGCGGGGGAACACTGTCCTTCTGGGGGAGGCCACTACTGTGGCAGAGTGTGCTCAGTCTGCCACAATGATTAGGTGGGTGGTACGTGTCGTGGTTGTGCACCTATGTATTAGTAGTACAGAATATACATAGTATATATTGCAGAAAGTGAGCAGTGTAATGTTGAGGACCTGAACAGACCATTAACAAACTATATAATGTGACAAACCTGGTTAATTTTGAGTTTATTCTTATACACAATATGCAAGCTGCATTGACCAACTGCACTGTATTTCCCCACAAGTTCAAAGTTGTCAACTTATATAAAGGCTGTAATTATCTTTTTTTTTCATCCACTTTTAAATCCTGTGGAGATTTTTCAAACAAAATAGACACTACATCTAACACTTTACTCCTCTGACATCCATCAGAGTTAAAACTCACCAACACTCATTATTAAAACCCAGCAGCACCATGCTAATGAATCTGCACAAAAAGGCACAGGTAAACCCCAACTGCTCTTCATCAGGATATACTGCCATTTCGTGAAAACTAAGGCTCTGTGTGCTGCAAACCTGGAATATGAATTGTGCTTTTTCCAGTATGTGCAGTGTACATGTAATATCATTACAGCACAGAGCCGAACATCCAACAAAGGTCCTCTTTGTTAAGGTGCTTCGTTGGGTAATGAATGCTATTGTCATGATGTCGGTTAGTTGACATAACCTCGAACTTGAAAACGGAGAGGTGAAGGAGAGGCCACAGAGTTTTTTTCACTCTTTTTTGAGAGATGTGAAAGCCTGTCAGGAGTGTTCGGAAAAAGTTGAATGTCATTAAATTGGTCCTTTTTTATTACATTTTTTAGCAGGTGTTTCTTGAAGTGAAAACCACCACCTGGAGAAACTTTACAAAAAAATCACATTAAAGCCTCGGGGCAACATCAACAGCTATTAAGTCTGGTGCTTCAAGTTACTTTGAGTTGTTGGATTTACTTATAAAAAGTGCTTGAGCTTTCTGAAACATGGCCTATACATGCTTTCACAGTGGAGGAAAGTGATTCAGTTTGGTCTGGAAATAGGTTTTTAACATATCAGAATGTAAATTCCCAGTAATCCCAGCAATAATACTCCATTTTACCAATTTTTCACTCCATTTATCCAATAAAATGACCTTTGCTTAATGTACATACATTTGTGCTTGCACTTTTAATCATTTGAAAGAGAACAAATATTAAGAAATGCATGAGAAAAATTCTACTTGGAGGCCACATTTAGGCAAATTACATCAGGGAATCAATTTAAAACCAATGTTCCCACTATGCTGTTTGAATAACTAACCATTAGATACAAATATAAATTTATAAACTGCTCAAGTATGTCAATGTTTAATTCTTTGTTTTGATTCATCTAAAACTGCATTAAATTACTGAGTTCATTAAAGTTTGATAGAATTGAATGGAAGAAATACTTTGCAACATAATAAAAATTTTGCCTAAAGCGAGGACAGTGCCAGTGCCCTGCTGATATTATAATGGGGCTTCTTCCTGTTTAGAATTAAATGTATCTTGACTGACTCATATACAGTACGTTAGGTAGCACCTGATAAATGTCACAGAATTTTGAAATGCAATTAGTGCCCCAATTATTCTGCGCTCAGTCTGCAGAAATCAAAAATCCAACATCAACCGCACGACGCCACGGTCCCCCTCATACCTAATCGATTGCACATATGTCGTCTCGTCTCGCGGTTCTGACACTCCCAATCAGCAAAATGTGAACTCCCAAAAATCCAAAGGTGAGCTGCATCATTTCAAAGTTTCATCAAATTCCAATCAGCAGTCTCTGAGATATCCAATCTGCAGTCCACATAATTAGGCACTGTTACACAGCGGCCATTCCCTCGCTCATATTAACATCCGTCTCTTCTCAGCAGCAGGCAAATTTGCACATGCCCACATAAAATCAGACCCCGATCAGAAAAAGCTATTCAAATAAAATGCAGCCTCATAAAACATCTTTATTACTATTAGTGCAGTTTACTGTGCGGTACAATCAAACAAAATGACCATTTATAATTGGAAGTACTCTTAAGAGGGAGGAGATGGACAATAATAGCATGATGATGATGTTGGTGAAAACAAAATGGAAAGACTGGAATAAGGAACAAATAATAATAAAAAAAAAGAGTTCATATTCATATTTAAAACAGGAGCACAAGCAATTATTGCATATTATATATAGCCAATAGAGTAAAAATGTCACCTTTTTAACCGTGAAGGTCCACACACACACACACACACACACACACATACACACACACATTTTAAAACATCTGACATCTTGAGCATTTTGTCACTGGTCTAAGCTGCAGTCAGCTGGCTGCTTGACCTGTGTTACAGTATAGTAACTGACTGGACTAAGCAGAACAGTGTGAAAAAAGTAGCACTACTCTACATTGGACACAAATATATTGACTACTTGACATAAAAAATGTAGTTAGCCCTTGACTCTGTCAGTGGTGTGATGGGCCCTGTGTGTTTTAGCAGCCTGAGGGTGAAATATTTCATCGGGATCACGGACGTGACAGAATTTGAAATCAAAGCTGTGAAGCACTGCCTTCACTTGGCCTGCCACCTGAACATTTTTCCCTTATCTTAGCTGTCTTTACCACCGGCGGGCAGACGTGACAGTAAATGGCAACCCGCCCCCTGAAAATGAGTGTAATATCTGCAGCTTGGCTGAGCAAGCTTTGCCCTATAGCATCCACCAAACATAGTAACTTCCCAGAGAGACACACTCGGTGCCAGGCTCTGCCTTTTTATCAGAGTCCCAGAGTCTGGCACTGTGCACAAGCAGGTCTAGGTGAGGGAAATTAATTCTACATTCTGGCTGTCGGCCTACCAAAGTAGCAGCGGCAGCTAATACCAAAGACCCCAACTTGAGTATGCTATTGAATATGAGTCATACACTTTGACAGCAAAGGTCTAGTACATTCTTTTCTGACATTTTTTGAGCTGAGATTAAAGAGAAAAACACAACGGGGGGCCATTTCCCCCATCAAATCTGTCCTGTGAATGAACTTAGCAAAGAATAAATACATCTAAAAGTATATTATTATGTAAATCTGCACACTTTGTGCAGAAATCTGCTCCTGCACGGCACACAGCATGTCTCAGTGAATAGGCTGTGGACAGTGGATGCTCTCACATACTCAAGCAGCGGTGGAAGAAACACACAGATCCTTTACTGAAAGCGCAAGAGCAGCACTTTAAAAGAGCGATTGCTGATTTGATTACAAATTAAAGTGCTTCATTAGCTTGGAGGGTGTAGCTGCAGTAGTTTTAACTACTTTTAGTTGGATGGTTTAGCCCAGTGGTTCCCAATCGAGGCGCGTGTCCCCTTCCAGTGGTGGGTCACAAAATAAATCTGGGGCATCGTGAGATGATTAATGGAGGAAGCAGGAAAAAAGTTCTGCTGCATAAATATGTACAGACATTTTAGACTTTTCTCTAATCTTTGCTGTTTTCTTTTGGCAAAATACTGAATTGAATTTGGTGGAAATCATAAAAAACTGTAAAAGTCACAAGCCAAAAAGGCTGAGAACCACTGGTTTAGTCTTAAAGTCTGAAAAGCAGCTGCCACAAACAAAAATAGAAAGTACAATATTTTCCTCTGACATGTTGTAGAGCAGACGTGGGAAGTAGACCGCGAATTTGAACAGTACTCGAGTACATCTACTTAGTTACTTCCCCTCTCCCAGTGCATTCAACTGAACACTCATCTGATGGGGGGGATAAGGCATCTTGAAGCATCCAAAAAGCCTTTTTTTTTTTTTTTTTTACCACTACTACTCTACTGTTTACTGATGCTCTGAAATAAGGCCGTTGAAAAAATCATCAAAATGTAGACAGCCTCTGGCCCAAGTCCAGCAGTATTTACATATATAAGTATTTATGATCTTGCATTAGCATTCACTTCAAAGTGTATATGCCGTCAGAGAAACTAGCAGTTTGAATTGTTGTGGTGGGTGGAATTGTTGACTAGATCGACTCTCATGGCAATAAACAAACGTAAGGAATGGTGCGGCTCCCACTGCTTCTTACTCCAAACCCCAGTTTAATTGGCTTGGAATGACTGGCAGAAATGCACTCTGTGAAGACTTCCCCATTGGTCAGTCATTTTCACACCACCCACTTGAATATGGTAATCACTGTCTCTGAGATTCTGGCTCCCAAACGCAGCACTTTATTTTTTTATTAAAAGTTAATCCATTCATGTCGCCCAGTGCAGCTTTAGCTTTGTGATGCAGATTTGGTACAGCACAGCAAATGTAGAGTTCCAGCATCAGCGCCCCCGATGAGATCTGAATCCATAACCTGGGTGGCTTTGCTGCCATGCTCCCTATTGAGTTAATCATGTCACTCTTTTATTATTTGGGTCCCTGGAGCAATAGGAATCACTAACAGAGATTAACTGGCAAACATCCTAAATACAAGTCAGTTTTAAATTACAAGAGCCAAGGTGGACAGATGTAATCACTTCCATCCAGTAATGTCACAATCTCCACTGTGTCCTGCTTTTTCTTTAATTTGCTTGAAACAGGCAGCACACTATGTGCTTCTTTTGAGCTATTATGCAACATTTTAAGTTTCACATTAGGTAATGGGTGTCCCAGTATCACTTGCAAGAGCGCAGATGGACAGATGGAGTTTCACTCTGCCCCGCTTTTGCCTTATCATGCAATGCAGTCATACAGTATATGAGCTGCTTTCAGCTCTTACATAAATTACATTTTCGCTGCCGTTTGTGTGGACATGTTTCTTTCAAAACATATTACTGGCACAGAGATGTGTAGTTCTTGATCTTGAATGCTTGTGGAACCTGCCAGAGAAATGATTGAACATTAGAACATGCACTTTGCAAGTGACTGTTCTTGAAATCCAAGCTGCCAGCTTGTTTTACATTTTATGATTTTATCACTAACCGTACTTTTGAAGTCAGGGTTTTTTCAGCATTAGCTTATATTGATGTCATTAGAGAAGTTCACACATTTCACATATAGCTACTGAACCCCTCTGGTCAAGCAGCAGGGGGTTAAACACCTCACTTAAGGGCACCTCAGTTGTGGTACATGAGTGAAAGGGGGAAAGCCTTGCTGATTTAACTCACCTCTGAGATCTTCATAAGTATTTTCTGGATTGGAATCAGTGGCCATCAATTTGCAAGCCTACACCTCCCACACTGAGGAGCCCGTAACCCAGCATTGTTAATTGGAATGGATTGACAGTCAGATACTTCACATAATGAGCTGCAGCTCCAGTCCACAGATCACCAGTGATGAAAAAGTTGGATTTGTAAACTATTTATGGGACGCGATTCAATATTTTGTACCAGCTGGTACTGGGATACAGACAAGAGAATCGTCCCTTATCAGGCAAAAGCTCAGCAGTCATTCTGTCTTATTCACAGTTTGACAAACATTTGGCTTAACCCCCAGTCAATATGCAATTACACATGGCCAAGTGCTTACAATGGTCTGAAGCCACACAGAATTAAATTTGATAGTGATTAATTATTCATGTGAGACATGCAATTTTTATATCCTGATAAGAATAAATAATTCAAGCCAAGATTATCAATTATGTATAGATTTTGGCATAACTAAATGCAATGTTTCTATAGCCTTTATACACATGGAGCCAAGAAGAAAATTCAATAATTAAGAGATGGAGAGAATTTTGTGTGTCAAGGCTTTTAAACGAGCATTCAGTCGATGGCGACTCATTTGACTTTATAAATCAAGCTGCTTAATCTATTAGTCCTGTGTCTGCTCTCGTCATAGATTTTGCAGTTGCACCCATTGTGGAAGTCCCACATGCCGCGTGCGCCGCACGCCACTGCAATTCAGAGCTTCATTACTGCTCTATCACTGAGATTAATTATGTAGAAAATTCCCATTTTCTGCACTTCAACCGTCAGAAGGCGTGAGGTGTGACGTGCCAAACGGATGACTGAAAGACGCGAGTCTTGTGTTTCACAACAGCACAGAATGTTCCGCTGCACGTTTACATCCAGTTTACAACCACGTCCCTGCATTGTTGGCTATACTGAGCTGATCTACTGCAGGAGAATTGAAAGGATGAAATTTGTTTTATTATAACGCCTTTGATTTTAATATTAACAATGTTTCATGAGATGGTCATCCTCTCTTTCTCTCTCCCTCCGATCACTATCAAAATAAAAGTCCATCAGCCAAAAGAATATACCACAATTTCACCTCAGCTGTACTTCCCAAACTAATATCTTTTTTTACGTATATATTTGAGAACACATGACTGTTTATATGCTTTTCAGCTGCCAAAACAGCATCAACAGCATCATTTAATAATGCTACAGTGGATTTGTGTAGCTGCAACTTTGAGAAATCCTTCATCTGAACATCATGTAGTAAATGGCTTTCTGTTCATATGATGTATGTCAAGCACTGTGCTTGTTAAGTAGAAGACCTCTGAAACACAGCCAAAGAGTGCTGCTGTAATTCATGGAGCTACGCTGGGCTCCAGAAATACCTCAAGCCCATAATAGCTTTTAGTGAAGTTCATGCAGGCATTTTCTTAATGCAGATACTTTGCGTTCTGGAGGTATTGGAGAAATTTAAAGTGCAATAACCAACAATGACACAACCATAATACAGCCAGCAATCAGCCAGATCTTTTCCTATTAGACATACTCAGATTCCAGTAGCTGTTAGCTCTTGGTTCATGCTCAAGGATGCTTATCAAGTACTGATATGGAGAGAAAGTGGGATACATTGTGTGTATTCATGCTGCATGTGTCTCATATTTTGCCTGCAAACACATTAGTATCAACTGAGGCCAAGTCTTTACCCAGCATCACCTACAGTACGAGCTGTAGCCTCAACCTGGCATGGTGGTAGAGAGCTATGCCTTTAATATGAGTGTAACCACTTCATCTTAAGTATTTTATCATTTTTAATGGAGGGTTCCCTTTTTACATCCCGTGCGTCAATAAAGATAGAAAATGTAAACATGTAATTAAATGTGCTTTCTGTAGCTTTCTATATTTTCCAGCATACTTCTGGTAAAGGATCCACTCACACAAATCACTGACAAGAAAACAAAGCACACTTACTGAGTCATCTTTATAATTATCCTCTGGAGTGCCGTTGTAGGAAGCCGACCACATGTAATTGTGATCAAGGAAAAAAAAGCATTTTTCAGGTTCATAGGAAGGCGTTCTATGAGAATGGTTCACAGGGGCATTCATTATTCTCTTTAGCTGAGTTTTTTTTAAATCACACAGCCCTGTTGAGACCATGAACCTTCGCGTACATGATTTTGTTTTGTCAAGAAATTACCTCTGTTATTATGCATTCTGCATTTTTACCTTAATCAATATGTTGGCAAATATTTGATCTAAGGCAAAGCAGTGAGTAGCATGATGCATAATTTCCTGGCTCAAGAAAGTATAGTTCAGGGTAATCTTTAATTCTCAGCTGTGATAGACACTCTCTGCAAAATGATAAGGAAACAAGAACAAGGATTTTCCTAAAAAACATTGTGACTCATAATGAAACAATCCCTCTCAATCATCACTTGTGACACACTAGAAGTGTGTGGTGGTGTCTATATTTGCAAAGATGCTGCCTCTCTATATTTCCTTATTTTGCTGAGCAGCCCCCAGCCAATTCCACCATACTGGATGTGAGGGCTGCATTTGGAGGTGGAACACTGGGCTGTGTTCTGGCAACCCCACCCAGTTTCACAGCACTTCGTGAAATAGATGTCATCTGTAGGATTCATGTACATGGGCACCTTGTATGTCCACCATCCACCCTGACAACCTCCCTGCATCTCCAGCACAGCACGTAAAGTTTCATACATTCATATGGTGTTTGCAACTTATTATCAACTTATACTCAAGATTCTGCCCATACGTCAGTCTGTAAGTATAACAAGAACACTTTGAGTGTCAGGGTTTCTTTAGATTGTTAAAAAAGGCTCCTAACACTGTATTGTTGAGAGACTGAGGGTGAAGATGCTGCAGGGGTTTCCTCCCCCTGGTGTCCTCCAGGTTGAGGCAGATAAACAGAGTGCAGTGTTGAACCAGGCATTCTTCTGCATACACTTCAGCATTTTCAAGTGGAAGAACTTGTTGTGCCTGACAACTTGACAGGCAGGAATAAATGAAGCTAAATGAACGAAATTGCTTTTAAGTGCAATCCAGCTCTTGAGTCATTTCTAAGGTAATTACATCAAAATATCAGATCATGCACCAAATTAGGCAGGAGGTAAAACAGTGTAGGAAGGAGGGGAGCGCAGAGAAATTGTAAGAAATGAGGGAGGGAGTGAGAGGGATTGGGAGGGCAAGAAAAATATGAAACCACAAAGAGGATGACTGCCTCTGAAAGAGTGGGTGAGGTGAAGATCTATTTGATTCTATTTTTACAGGATAACTCTTTAGCTGTGTGATGACAAATGACTTTCTCTGTGCCACAGAAAACAAAGTTCCCCACTGGGAACCCTGCGCTATTTCACGATTTCTCTGACCCTGGCAGTGACAAAGTGAAGGTAAAGAGAGCGACTTTCACACTCATCACAGACACACGACAGCCGAAATAAAGATGGCTTCTAGGGCGTGACGATGCATGTATACATGCAGCTGGCAGGTTTAGTTCTGCGTGGGTGTGTTTGACAGAGGGCAAACAACAGCAGAGGGTGCCTGATAATTGATTCAAACAGCATGGAAAGATTGTACAAGTGTGTCTGTGTCAATAGCCAACCGCATAACTACCGAGCAGAATGTGTAATCAATGCCATTTGCTTCAGGAAGTAAGGACAGGTTTTAATCCCAAGAGCTGTGCCTTGCATTTGACATTGATGACTCTCAACACTAACCTCAATTTTTCAAAGGTGCCTAGAAATCAATTTGTTCTTGAGATGCTCCGACCTCTTTGTCCACCTTTTGATTCTCTCAAAATTCTTATCGATTAGTCCAACTTACAAGGCCCCAGCCACATTTGCCACAGCCTCTCTTTGGATTATTGGATTTGAATTGGCTTGTTTTGTTTTGCTTTACTTAAAACTACATTAATCAGTATTTATTGATAGTAACATTGAATTAAATGGGTCTGCAGTAATGTCAAATTGTAGCTGCTAACATTGTTTGGGTTTGGTTTTAGTCCAAATTGGCATAAAGCCATAGAAACAAGGTGGCTGATGAAGAAATGCAAATATCTGCATCACTTGTAATCATTGTTGAACTACAATGATCTCTTGAGATTAAACGTGGCCTCTAAGGGAGACTTGAAACGCAAGAAGAAAAAAGCAACAAAAAAACCCCCACAAACAAAACAGGACAAAGTCGGCAGAAGTAGCAATCCTGTGCTTTTACAATCCAATCAAATCAAACTGTGTTCCCCTCCCTAACTGATATCCTATTGGCTGACAGTTTAGAGCCATGCCTCCTCTGTCTATTGTCCTGATGTCCTGTTTCATAGGGGCGAGCTTACTGTTACAGAAGTAAATACGGAATTGATCACTGGATCTGTTAAGTTTTAAAATAATAGCTCAACATTTTGAAAAGGTTGGACAGACATGAGAGAGGTATTGATCTTCTCATTCAACTCCGGAAATTAAATATTAACCCAGAGCCAGGATATAGCTAGTTTAGCTTATCATAAAGTGCCATTACCTTTGTGCATTTTTAAATTTGTTGTAAGTCCCCAAACTTTATGGAAAAATCACTGCAAGGCCCCTTTTTAACAGGGCTGAATCCAAATGATGACTTCATCTTCCAGCGGATGGAACTTGGGTCAGTCACCCCAAATGTAACTTACTATATCTTTGCTTTGCAGGTAACAGTTTTCATTTTCAATTAATTGAAAAAAGATAGTTGGCAAATCATTTAATGTGAATGCCATAGAAGTGCCCATCACCTTTTCCCTGCACCCACAGTCATATCATCAAAATGCTTCTTTGTTCAGCAAACAGTTTCCAGCTGAAAGATATTAAATTTATTATCACGAGAGAAAAAGCATAAAATTATCCTGATGAAAAAGCTAACTACAATTACTTTAATTATTAATCGATTATCAAAATATTTGATTAGCAAATTCTTTTCAGCTCTGCTGTATTTATTTGAAACCTTTCCTCTACTTCTTTATGCATGAAGCATAATAATAAGCATTTATGCACAAACACAATAAGCCTAGGCCTTTGTCTGTGATTATCTGCAGTCAGACAAATGTTGGTTTTCATCCAGCTAAAGAAACACATCTGACCACAGGCTCCTCGGCCGAGGGTTTGTATTCATACAAATGGGAAGTTTTAATGTTGCTATCAAAAATTATATGAACACAAATAAAGATCTGTCTCAGGCAGCAGAGTCTACACACATTTATAAATTACCAATGTGGAAACATTTCAGAACCACTGAGAAAAAAATCAGTGAAAAGGATTTCAGGTTAAGTTCTTGACATTTGACAAGGTCAAGTATTTAGTCGCAGTACAGCAATGATGCTACAGCTGCCTTATTGTTAGGGGGTTCGAGGTTGGAGGAGACAATCCAGAGATGGCAACAAGGGCTTAAAAAGAGGATAAGTGGAGGTAAACAAATGTAATTGGAGTAAACAAGAGTGAAGCAGCAAAGCAAAAGGGAATAAGACCGAGTTTGGGGAGATAAAGGGGAAACCAAACAATTTATTTCAAATTGCTAAATACCTGAGAAGATGAATTTATTGCTGACATGAAAGCAAAGCAGGCATTGCTATTCAAAATATTAGTCGCTGAGTCTCCACTAAATCATTTTATTTCATGCTCATGAGACCATCTATCTTTTCGGAGAAACTGAATTCCAAATTCATTCAAATGAACTCACTGCAGTGTTTTAGATTGGAGGACTTTAACTGAACAGGATGGGACATGTAAGAGCTGGAGAAAAAAAAAAAAAAAAAAAAAGCAGAAAATTAATTTGAATATTTGATTGTGTTGCTCAAAACAGAATCTTGCTGAACAGGTGCACACGCCGAAAGGCAAATTATTTCAGGATATTTAAAGATTTTCCAGCTATCGGATGTATATATTTCTGTTCTTACTAATTGGCCCTTGATTGCTTGACTGCAAAGCAGAATAAATGTATAATTGTATAATTAGACATGATTAGCTCAGATTTAGATGTGAAATGATTTTAGTGTGTTTGGGGAGATATTTAATTTGTGGCACTTGGTTGGGGTTAAATGAATTAATATGAAAATTACCCTCCATGATTAGGTCTCGAAGAATCCCTTCACCTAGCCAACAGGCAAGAAATGGGGCTGAACGTGGGGGATATTTACAAGCATGTACAATGAACATGGCATCGTAAACTGAGACTAACAACAGTTTGTTGAAAGCAGAGGCACCAGGCAGGGAGCAGGCAGTTACACTAACAGCTTTCAGCTTTCACAGAAGATTGTATGTATTATAACTGACCTTTTGACTTCTGAAACAAAATAGACGTTACATATTGTCATCAAATGAACTGAATGAACTACTGTGTTGGTTTGGCTCTCTTAACTTGACTGTCAAGTACTTCCTTAAATACACAAATGCACAAAATAATGGCAATATAATGAAGTCACTTCAACCATTAGATTTTGCTCTTTGATTATAACCACTCTGAGATTATATCTATAAATAAATGACCTATTAGAATGGAATCTGGCATTGTTAGGATGAGCGATGAGGTGCTTCTGCTCTACGTGCTTGTAACACTACAGCCTTGTGATCACAAGCCAAAATGTATGAATAGCATGAAGTTTACTGTTATCTCTGAAAGTTTTTACTTTCTTGATTCTGGGTCATTTATGCAGAGACATCTTGTTTTGTTTTTCCATCAGTGATGGAGCCAGGTGTCATCAGGTGTTTTAGGTCTTTCAGCGTTGGACACCCTCACCCAGGCAACACTGCCAGGATTTATCAGGTCCCACCGTACAAGTAGTGCATGTAGTCCACTTGTCACCCCTCTTGACCCACGTCCATCTTGATGCCTTTGCTGTGCCATCACTGATGTTCCTAATGGCTTTCTTCCTGTGCTGTTCCTTATTGCCAAGGAGCTTGAAGGCTCTGCATGCCAGCAAAGCTTCTGTGGCCAACCTCAATGAGCACACATTGTACACACCATTCTCTGCTCCAGCAGTCAGGTCTCCGTACTTGGATCTTTTTCTCTTGGAGGCCTCCTCCATCTGGTCTTTCTGGGGAATTCCAGCAGGGCCATTTGCCTCGCTGTTTCATGTCTGGAGTGAGTGTAGTCTCTAATGTCTGGGATCCTGAGCTGCCTTCCTCGGCAGGTCAACTCTCAGCTGCCAGTCCCGCACAGTGGCAAAAACCCCACTTGATGATCTTGTGCTGCTTTGCTTTGCTTTAACAAAGCCAATACCCTTGGGTGCAGTCGTTTGCGACTGTTCATCCCTGTGCAGATGGTCTCCGCTTCTGCTCTCAGCACCTGGTCGCACACCCGGTCGCACACTTCCCCCAGTATCTTGAGACAGTAGCCCTGGATACACTGCGTGCTGGTTTTAGGCATTGTAATAACAATGCCAAAAATCATCACAACATTAAAACTGCTCATGAAACTGCAGAATGTCTTGCAAGACAACTCTTTCTGTTTGTATGGGACTAGTAATGTGATGCCGACCTCTTTTTGTACTCCACAAAGGTTTTACCCTGTCTAACAAGACCACTATAGGTGGTGCTGTGTTATTAATGCAATATGTTACTGGTCACACAAGAACAAATGACCACTTTACCATCCTCATTTAATCAAATCTGACGAACTGAATGTATGTCACCATGCAGTAGATCAACTAAAAACTCAGAAATGACACCAACGACCTTGTGTTTGGCAGGTGAGACAGGTGGCACACGCATGTCTATGTCTCAACAGCACAAAGAACAATACATCTGTCACATCTCCTTTCAGTCAGTGGAATGAGCACAGCAGCACTGTCAGAGGTCAAGGCTCCAGATATAGGCGGCCCAGCAAGTGCTGAACTTACAAACAGGCTAATTTGGAACACAGATGAAGCAATTTTCCCTTCGACCCTTCTTTGCAGGGTTGAGAATGGGAAGCCTTGAGCAGAATGCTGTGTGTGCACGAGGTCATTGCTTGAAGTGGAAAAAATAAGCAATTGTATTCCCCTTATTCACATGTTGGCATAGGGGTTGGCATTTGGAAACAAATGTAGTGTGTTCTGTGTTTTTGGTGGATGCTGGGCTCTGAGGGAACCGCAAAGTGAACCGATTGTCTTTACAACAACAATGGCAACAATAATACCACTTGGAAATGGCAGTGGAAGTTGAAAACTTGTCTGTTTTCACTTGAAGTATTTCATTTTGGATCTCTACAGTGAACAAAAGATACTAGAGATATTACTGATGTTCACAACAATACATCTATGAAGCAAAGGGGACAACTATTTCAATTATTAGAGTAAAAAATAACTAATTCTGTACACTAGTTTTAGTCAGTGGTGTAATGAAGTAATCAGAAATCGCTGGACACTTTCTCTTCTCTCTGCTTTTAGTGTGTTACACAAAACAAAGCACCTCAAGCACCAACAGAGAAAAAGCAGGCAGGTAAGAGTAAGAACAGGTGTACGTCACGTAGTGCCCCGGTAATTCAGTTTATTTTGAGCCATGAATATGAATCACTCAGAGAACTGGATATAGAGAGGGCAGAAAAGATTACAGGCAGCTTGTGAGAAGTGCCAGTGCGCAGGAGAACTTTATGGTAAACCAAACAGTCAAATATAGATGTGCCAGTACTAAGTACCAGTGAGTACCCGCCGACATCAAATGCTGCACATGGTACCATCAGGGCGTCATCTTCAAGCCTTGGTCTGGATGTACCAAAAGTGCACTCACTCTCTGAGCCAAAGCAAGTATCAGTGCTGACTTAATTGACAATGACTTAAGAGTTCTGCCCAGTGGACTCGAGAGGCTATTTCGGAGGAGGCCTTGAACAATATAAATAGGAATATCTTACATAGCACTACAATCTCAGGACAGAGAGGCCTAGAATGACTGAATGCTTGTGTCTTTTTGTGTGTCAACAAGTTTCATCTCATAGTAAAAAATGATTTCTCCCCAGACAGACACAAAAATCAGACAATACACAAACTAATGTGCAACAGAATTGTACATCATATAAACAAATTATTGCACTTCTGTATATGAAATTTTTACCTATTATGATGGCATGCAGAAGTGAAAACTACAGTAGCATCTGGGATTTTTTTTTTTCAACCCCACTGAAGAAGACTGAGATGTAGTTGAAAACTCTAGAAAAAGCTAAGAAGTGGACCTTCAGTGAACTCAGCGTCATTGAACTCCTCTCAGACATTTGGGCTTCACAAGCCTCTCAGTGAATATTTATGGTCTCTAAAGCCCCATGTGGTGCGACTTAAACTTTTCTAATAGCATAAGAGCTTAGTGGAATTTGGTGCATTTCATGTGTTGTTTTTAACCCTTCATTCTCTGAATCTGTGAGGTCTGTGTTTCTTTTGATACTGCTACTAAGAGTCACCAAAGTCACAAAATTTTAATTTGCACACACATCAGGCACTTTAATTATGGACTGCACTGCTTGATTACATAATAATGTAAAGGCATTTCTTAACAACCCCCCACAAGGCCTGCATATCCATTTAATTCATGGAGAAGTGTAAATTTTAGATTTAGTTTTGATTTACTTCAAATTTCATGAAATCATAAATCTAAAGCTGGAATGACACGTCACTGAGGAACATACCTAAATTTGGCATGTCCTTGATGAGAAACAAAGGGATGTAATATGCCTTACATACAGTCTCTAGAAAAGTCAATCCAACTGCTTCTATAATCACTGCATATTTTACAGTGTGTTTACAACTTGTGGACAGGCTGCCAAACGAAAGAGAACAGGTTGCCTGTCTCATATGCTTTGCAAATGAGCCTGTACAGTACTGATGTATCTAGCCTTTGGAAGTAATCCTCACAAAGTAAACATGGATACAAAAACACTTGTCTCCCAAGGGTCTCGCAGCAAGCGTAGCTTTAATGCTGGGGGAGGGGAGCTGCTGGGGGGTGCCAAGTAAGCACAATTTGTGGCAACAGCCATTACACTTTCAAATGGGAATTACCTTGTGTTATGTACCAGGCTTTTTACTCTCTTACATGCAGATTTCCCCCTGAAACCAATCATTGATCATGGAAATTAAGCCCAAGCATATTTATTTCCCAGCCAGACTCTACCACTCAAGTCGACTCAACATTTGTTTTCCTGGTTGTCACTATGTCTCCAGGGAGTCATGTACCACCTGTTCTGTTTCCGGGCGGAAAATGATTGCAGGGAAAGGGGAATGGAGGGTCTTACTTTGCCTCCTGATTTTCAGTGAGAGTTTGGTGGCACATTAGCCTGCAGCTTCAGCTCTCACTGCACCGTGAACAAGCTGGAAACTTAACGGCAAAAATGATTGATGACTGACCAGAAAACTCCTAGGGGTGTTTTCTGGGAAAGTCAACTTTTAAAATTAAACAAGCTAGTTGGATTTTTTTTTTTCGTGCTTATGTATTTTTGCCATCTGAAACTTACTTTGTATAGCACAAATTAAGCGATTTCTATTTTCAGATTATTTGAGGTTTCTCTATAAATTCACCTATAATTTAGAAGCAAAAGAAAACATATATTTAACTAGTCTTCACCCTTTAAACTGATTAATATTACTTCTACAGTTTCTCAACTTAAATGCACCAGTAGCTTTTTTAGAATGGAATCTGTCCACTTTCATATCCGACCTGCAAAAGATTTGAAATTATCAGTCAACCATTACCCTTATAGCTATTTCTGTTGCTGTCCCTGGCACTCTAACATGCCACTGAAAATCAGACCAGTGATTAACAATCCTCTGTGTGTGACCTGTGGCATCTGAATGAGATATTGGAGATATGGGCTTCCTGGCAGTTTTGTGATCAATATGCAAATCAATGGATTAATCAGTTAATGTTCTGACATCCAGCTCAAGGTGAAAATGTCAGACTATGAAAGCAAGTTTTTTCCATGTACAGTAAATCTGCTGCTGAGAGAAGATCAGGAAGCCCTGGGGCCTCCATAGAAATGTGTCTCATCTAAGATTTATGAATCTAAAGTACACAGGCTTTGCCCTGTGATTCATTATTGTTGCTGGAGTAAAACATACAATGCAAAGTTTTCTGCTTTCCTTTTCTTTACATAAATTCTTCACTCTAATATGGTGCTAATATTTCTAATTACAACTGATCATCTCCCCAGTGTATTTAAGGTTATTTAGCCAGGTTGCGCTTGTTTTATCAACACTGTATTCAAGCCTCCAGTAAAGTGCATACGGAGCACAGTACTTCAGTCATTAGCACTGTTGCCCTGTACCAAGAAGGTCCAAGCCGTGGGTTGTTCTGTGTGCATTTTGCATTTCCTCACTGGGCTCGCCGAAATTTCCTCCTACGGTCCACAGACGTGCAGGTCAGGAGGACTGCCGACTTTAAATCGTCAATAAGAAAGGGTGTTTGTATCTGTCTCTGTGCTCAGGGCCAAAACCTGTGTGAACATGTCGGCTCTGCTGTTGCTCCAACCAATGCACCGCTTGAAGAGTGCCCTCGTCCATGGACATGCTGTGCATAAGTGATCAGTCTGTTTTCACTCAAATAATTCAGCCTTTGACTGAAGATTATCTTATAAAGTAGCTAAATCAACACAGGGAGTATACAAATAAGTCTAACGGTCTTGTTAGGATGAAGGTTAACATCATCCAAAGACGACCAAGACAGTGGCAGAGAAGACCAAGATGCAGACACTCAATTAAAAGTCGAATAGATTAAAGACTGTCGTGCTTTACGACAAAAAACAATTATCAAGTCTGGAGTTGCAACCTGTACAATAAAAAACACAGAGGCAGTGAGGACATTCGTGTTGAATCAAGTGTTGTGGAGACGAGTGGATGATGGGACGGAGGGCAGTCATGTTGATGCTCTTTGTTTACTGCTCATGCGTTGACCTTTTGCCCTGCGTGGGCCCTGTACAGCCTAAACAACGGTTCCTGCTTTCTTTTCCCCTGACGATTTAAGTGCTTCACAGTCAACAACAAACGTTTGCAAGCAGCTTATTTACAGTATACATTTGGATGTCTGGTCAAGACCCTACAAAGGACTAAACACTTTTCCATATTAAGTGAAACTCCACAAATGTGCGTTTTCGCTAAGGCCGTTCTCGATTGCATTATGTTTCTATAAATGAGGCTGCTCGTTGAGTCTTTCCTGCAGCAGCATGAGACTATGTAAGGATACAGAGCAGAAACAGAACTTTCAAGCAACACCCACAGAAGAACAGGAAGATTAAAAAGTTTTTTTTTTTTCTTTTTTCCTGCCACTTTTAAAGGAGCAGGCCCCAGCCTGAGGGGGCAGATTCACTTTCGGCCATGAACCTTTGCTGTGTTAACCTTTAGAAGAGCAGCGAGAAGCAGGCAGAGAAATGGAGAGAAGTTAAACAAGAAGGGATGGAGAGCGTAGAAGCTACAGGGAAAGGTGGAGATGAAGAGAGGAAATGACACACAGGGAGAAACAGCCGAAGAAAAGGGGAGCAGGGCAGAGAAAGGAGCGCGACCTTCCGTAATGAGCCCTGGTTAAGAAGCAGCACTGTCGTCTGTCGGGTTTCATTTTGTATCGATGCCTCCGTGAATTTTCTCTTTCATTTTCTCTTTCTGTAATCATTTTGAACTTCTGGAAAAAAAAAAAAAAAAAAAAAGAAAACCTAAATGTTCTCTCTCTTTTGCGCCCCTAGTAGGTGGCTCTGCTCACTTCCCATTTCAGACATTCAGGCTTGAAATGTACACAGCGCTCCAACGTTTCCATTCCTTGCTCTATTGTCTCTCCCCGATCAGACGCTTGAGTCTACAAGGCAACATGGCGCACAAGAGTACACAGCTTGCCTTTGATCCAGACACAAATAGGCCTGGCTTCACTGTAAGCAGTCTGAGGTGGGTTTCTTCTTCTTGTCAGAGTGGTCTCTGGGTAGCTTCCCTTCAAGATGATGGCACTGTATCTTTGACAAGACCAGAATAATTGTAGACGATGATTTGAATATGAATAAGGACATGGAGATTGTTCTTGTCCCTTATGGAGAACCAAGTTCCCTCAATCTGAGAAAGTTGTTCTCAAATCTCCCCAAAAAGTTTTTGACAGCACGAGCTGGAATATTCACCCAAACAGTCACAATGGTGTTATTCCCCAAAGACTCCAATAGACCAGAAATGCCATAGATCTTTGCTGATGGCAAAAAAAGTCCAATTTCTGACTGCTGTTTAAATTGAATGGATGAAGGCTGATGTGTGTGTTATCCTAAAAGAACGGCTGGATAATTGGCATGTTTCAAAGATGCACCCTCTCTTCAAAGACATCTAACAAAAATGGCATTGGTACATGGTGAGGCAGCAACTACAGAAAATCAAATCTGAGCTTTTCTAATTAGCTAAAAGCCAGAGGAGCTGTGTGATGGCCGAGAACAGCTTGTGCTTTATTTATTCATATTGTGTAAACAGCGTGTCCACGGCAAGTTTTGTTGCTCTCTGAGATAATTCTTCCAGTCCTCAAAGTGAAGCCATCCAGTCTGCATTGTCGGTTTTTTCTTCGAGGGTCAGACTGCTTGCCTACCCCCAATGTTATTTTGATTAATGCGTCTCTGCCTTTTATCACAGAGCTGTTTCTACTGACACAGACAAAACGAGACTCCCTGTAGACCAATTATTTTAGCTTTCTCATTGCCAGTGCTACTTCACTATTAGTGTGGGCTTATGGATGTAGCTAAAGCACTATATGATGTCCTCTGTTTGTCTGTGGGCGTGTACACGCATTTGCGTGTGCATGTTACAACTGACAGGGCGCTGCGTCAGTGTGCCTCTATGATGAGTCTTTTTCAGAGTCCTCACAATGAGAGCTTTGTCTCTGGAGGGAGCCTGTCCAGATCCACAAGACAAGCCAAATAAATGTTAAAAAAAAACAAAAAAAAAACAGTGAGGCTGTCAAAGAAACATGAACAGTGCACGCCCAGGCGTAATGAAATTGGCAACATGAACGCAGAAGGCATTTCATGGTGATCTCATGCCGGTGTAATGATTCTGCGCCCTGGATTGTACCAATTCCAAGCAGTTTCAGACAGGTGTTTACTCCAACTGAGTGGCCAGCGCCTACGGCTGTCGACACAACAACACTTTTCATTTGGATTGGTTGGTGCTATCAAAGTCAGGAGGGGGCTGGGGATGGGGGGGCTCTGGCTGCTGTATTACATTGAAGTCTGCTTGAAACGTTCCACGCACGAGTGCTTCCAAGAGAGCTTCCTCCAGCCAGCTGTTTTTTAATTGAAAATACATCTTCAAAGGGTAGACGTCTCACAAAGTTCCCCAGTCCATGTGTTTGCAGTCATTATGGAAATTGCATGTCCATTCAAGGTACAATAAAAAACTGAAAATGGTTTAAAAACATGAACAGGAATAGATCCCACAAGGTCACATGAAGACACAGCTTAGTATCTATTGATGTATAAAGCAAAACACACAAACTGAAACATGCTTCACATACTCTGACAAGCTTAAACGGTGAGTTCACGCAAATCAGAAGTTAAAAAAGGCACAGAACAGGCTGCCAGGGACTATTTATTTGGTTAAAAAAATAGTTCCAACAACAGCTCTTCACAATGTGCTCAGCTTATTGTTGATAAAGTTTCTGGTTCTGGTTGTTGAATTTTTGAAATGGAATTTTTCACTGTTGTCAGCACTTGAAAGACAGCCAACTAATCACAACTAACAGTGCTCACAGCAAATTATTTCCTCCTAAGCTCACGCTGACACCGGAAAAGTAAAGTGCTACATGACTGGCTGTCAGTCACTGGAATTTGATATCCCCACCGGAAATCACAATGAGCAAGTCATGTGAGGAAACTGAACACAGCGGAATTGAGAATTAAGTTTCCTCTGTTCAATTTTCATTTATGAACATAAAGTTAGCTAAAACCATGTGGGCTCATGTCGTCCAATGAATGAATGACTGCATAATTACACCTCTTGGTTTGTCAAAAGTCAGTGTGAATATGAAATGAACCAGAACTAGCTTCTAAAATGGCGAAAAAAAAAATAGGTATCCTCTCTCTTTCTTGATCTTGACCAAGTGAGTAGAGTAATTCAGTAAATGTGTTATTCTAACAAGTAAGCATGCTTATACCATTCAAATTCATATCTAAGTAGCATTTGTCTCCAGTGTCCTCATAAAGCCCTGCATGCATGGACTGAGAGGCCGACAATAACAAAACATAAATTTCACACTTACACCTTCCAGTGGTGCAGAGGTGAAGTGGACGCTTTGACAAGACACGCACTCAGGGACAACGGCCTGATGTAGAGCGTTGTTCACCCCCAACAAGCAATAAAACACTCATGGAACGGCCCCTTGCTGCCATGGTTACAAATGTCCATATAGGTTACCCCCAGCGTGTGGCGGAGAGACGAGATGAGCTACCGGTGTATGGGGAAAGTAAAAGATGTAACCTCAAAATGGAGGTCAATTATGCTGGAAGTTATCCATGGCGTAGAGCAGGGACATTGCTGCCGTCACACAAGATAATAGCTATTACTGACAGGTTGGTAAAAGTCGGGAAGTACAGTGCTGAGCTATAATTTCTTGGAGGCTATATGCCAGCAGTGTCAGCTCACATCTATAAGGTATTCTTCTCAGCAAGAAAAGAGAAGCAGGAGAAGGCGTTCTTATAGGTCAGAGACAACAAGCCGCTGGAAATTTTGATAAATAGTTCCTGGCAAGTCTTTTGTGCAGTGCCTTTCTCTCCAATTTGTTTATTTGCTCAGGCCAGTTGTGATGCATTACAGATCTATACTGCTCCTAATCCTCTGCAGCACTGGCTTTGACAGCTTCTGTAAAGGCATGCATAGCAGCTAGCGGCAAATTCCCTCCTTTTTATTTCCCTAAAACTTGCATGGTGTCAAAATCAAAGTGTACATATTCCATGTGTGCTGCCTGCAATTACTGCACATGCATATGTATGCGAATCAGTCTCCACGTCTGAGTGTATCTCACCGTGTGATGAATCATGAAATAAAGTCTGCATTTTTTCCTTTTAACAGAATCTCAGTACCACTGCAAGGCCGTAAAGATTACAACTACAGTCAATCATTTGAAGTGAGATTTGTGTTTCAAGAAGAGCCCACAAACTACAAATAACTTTAATGTTGGACGCGAGATGTCTCTGTCATTGCATGTAGCTCACTCTTATCTCTTTTTCCTCTATATCTGTTTCTTGCAGTTCCCCTTTCTTCTTCAGGCTTGCTCGTTCTTCTTTAACAGCCTATTTTTTTCTGAGGCTTAGCCTTTATTCCAGCTTCTATTTCTTCACTGTTCCCTGTCTCTCCCTCCCTCGGATTTGTTCCTTCCTGTCTTTCTCTTCCCTCCCTCTGAAGATGGCCTTCACACAGAGCGAAGAAGAAAATGAGCTCGGTGAGAGGCCAGGCTGGCGCGGTGGAGTCGAGACAAAGAAACGAGCGGCAAGCTGACAGTTCACGCACACACACACGGCAACGTTAATTGAGGGAAAATCAGCAGGTGCGCTCAGGTAGTGCTGTCCACTGTCGGGAAGTGCTGATGCTTCAAAAATGACCACTGCTGGTAGCACAGCTCCTGTTACGCATCAATCAGTCGTGCAGGTATCATTATAGGCATGTAGGGATGGGCGAAGAGTATGACTGGTGAGAGCTGAATTATTGCAGGTGAGACACAGTGCTGCTGGGGAGGATAAATCTCCCCTGATGTATCATCTGCAAGCATAATATCCCAGTTTTAACATACCTGACAGATGAGCTCACATTTGCGCCATGAATTTGTTTACGACTGATGCATTAAAAAACACAATGTCAGCACATCAACAGCTTAAAGCATCACTGATTTTTAATCAAACTGTCCTTTTTTTTCATAACAGTCTGCCTCATTCCCCCATCGGCTGCCAGTTGTCTGACTTGTAAAAAGGGACGTCTATGGATTAAATTGGCTATTGTAGATAATTTGGATCAAAATACGAAAAGGTTGCACTGTCCAGCTGTCTGTCAATTTACACTGTGAACAATGTCTGATACCGTGAGAGAAGTAGCCGATAGCAGGGGTTGGTAGTAACGCAGTAAAAAAAAAAAAAAAAAAAAAAGTTTTTTGTGAGAAACAACTACTAATACTTTTTTCTACTGTGCTTCTCTACAGTGGTGCTTGTTTCATTTTAATTTCCACAAAACTGGCAAAATAAAATGCTGTTAGGATGTATGGATGTTCGGAGTTTGGAGCATCAAGGTAAACAGCAGGTGGTACTAGCTCTCTATTCAGGCACCATCTTGACGTTCCATTGCACTTTGCTGCATTAAGTTTTATTGACACACCAGTGTTTTCACGCAAGTTTGTTATGTGCAAATGAATACTAGGCTTCACAACTTGTGGACTGGAAGGCACTTTTTAAGATATGTGTCATTCTTATTGGCTGTTTGCGGGTTTTTAAGCCCACATTCAGCACCTCTCAATTTATATCCAAGGTCAATGTTCACTGACACCTCAGGACATTGTGGGCCCTTTATGTTCAGATGAAAAATACAGGTGTGGAAGTCAGAGTGGTGGATGGGCATGTAGTACCTCCAACTTTATTGGTGGAAATTGGCCTTCTCATCCTTAAAAGACTTTTACTGTTTTCATTGCTGAACTTAAATTATACCCTAACCACAAGCTATTTACCATAATCATGATCTTAGTCCTTCCAGTTGTCATGAGCAAATGCTGTAGAAAAAATGATCTCATTTGGCTTGTGGTTTTCCCACAGAAGCTGTTCCATTCTCCCAGCTCTTCACTTTCATTGTTGTCTTTTACTCCAGGAAGTCCACATTTGCAAAACTCATGGAGCCTGGGTTGCACTGACGAGGGTCAAAGCAGCAAACCCTCCTTTAGGCTGAGCCAGCCCTTGGCAATTAAGGCAAGCATCCCTTGAAGCTCTGGTGTCTCTTGAAAGGAATTCTTATAAAAATCACCAACAAGACACAGGCTAAAAGAGTTTCCATTAGAAGAAAGCCTTGTCTACATTGGCCTCAACATATAGCTGCGCTGGTTCATCATCTTCAATATAGGAGCAGAGAAAAACAAATGCAAATGAACAAGTGGGAGGAGAGACTTTATAGAATTAATTGGAGGGAGATGCAGGCTGCCAACTGTCTCATCTGTTGTCTAGTGCTCCCAGTAATTACACCAAGGTACAACAGTTATTGTGAAAATTACATTTGATAAGTTTGAAAATGGTTTACATCACAGCAGTTTTTTAAATCACCACTTTAAAGCCATTCATGTGATAAAAACATATTCTTACAATACAAACAGACATTTCATCTTCAGAGGGCCCCCTCATGGAGAGTAAAATCAGAAAGGAAAACCTTGCAATTTAATGTGGAGGCAAAGAGAAGTAAATTATATATCTAAATGGCATGTCTTTGGCCTCAATTTACCATCTCCCCCAATACAAACGGCACCCTGAAGAGAGATTTTGGTGTTAAACAGAGACAGCTTTGAGGAGCAAAATTAGCTCAGGTCACCCACTTCTGAGAGCTATTCCAAAGGGTGGAGGGGGTGCCCCTAATACTGCCTTTTTAGAGGGGATGCAACCATATAAACAGTTTTATTACTCTATTACAGAAAGTGTAGCGAGGATGAAATTCAACAGCTATTTCCATCCAACCACGCTTGGCTGAAAACTCGAGGGTCGTGGCTAATTGGTTGGTAAATTTTAAGAGCAAGGAGTTGCAGTCGCAGTGCAATCATGAGGAAGACTGTCAGGAGTGTACAAGATCAACAAACAGGGCTTGTGAAGGCTTCTAATTCAAGGAGTTTGGCCACTTTGAGAGAGATCTCCTCTTCCTTTCTGTAAGACGTTACTGAAATTCAGATTCCAGAAGCTGTCACTGGTTGATGAGTAAACCCGGAGCTGGTCGAGTGCTGCAAGGCTGAATCATCTCTCTGGTGGGTGTTGCAAGAAATGTGAGCAACATGCGACCAATTTGACTTTTCAGTCCCTGGTGTGGTGCTAATCTCCTCACCCTGCCAGAGTCCAGATGGGACTTTGTAAATCAAAAAGCTTAAGTCACATCCTGAAATGTACCACCTCTAGACCTGGTGTTATCATCTTATTCCATAGTCCAACGACTACTGTTTGCAGCACACTCTTATGAAAATAATGTTTTTCACAGCAGTTGGCTAACTATGAGTCATCCCAAACACTTTGCTTACTGTGAAAGTTATTTGCTCTGGTTCCAGATATTAACAGTTGTCATGGAAACATGACCAAGCCAAATATCATTCAACACTGAAATGCACATTTTTACAGATGTTTGCCGGCAGACTTTTTCCTGTTTGGCTCATTATTTTTGCCGTTTCTACTTTGTTTGCTGACTTTCAAATGATATGCAAGTGCCACCCAGTAGAATGAAAAACAAACAGGGCTTCATGGACGTGAACACTGCGGCGGCTTCTCGCCAAATCCTTCATTCCTCTGTACCTTAAAGTGAACCACCTCAGACAATGCTCACCCAGACCAAAAGAAAAGAAAATCTATAAAATCAATGTGTGCAGACAAATCCAAAACTTTACTCCCGGCGCCGCCTCGACAGAAATGAAACAATCCCTCCGCTCAGTTGTTTACACTGCTGCTGATTGTCTCAGATACAACTGGGTGAGAAAATCATACATATCGCCTGCATTCTGATGAGTTGTTATCAGCCAATTATTTTCTTCCGGCTGTCAACAGAAATGAAGCTGTATTTCTGCAAGCATGGCTAACAACCCGCAGGGAGGCCTGTCTGTCGGGTGTGTGTGGTGCTGGTGTGTGTGTTTGGGGGGAGTTGCACTACATGAGCCAAACAAATAGACTCCCTCCTTATAATGCTCCTCTCCCTCTTGCTAGCTCTTTTCCCATCTTTATTTCCTCTTTTTTTATGTTTCTGCTCATATTCCAGCACTCTGTTTTACTTTTCCTTTATTCCCTGAGCTTCTTCCTCATTTCCACTTGTTATAGTTCCACGGCTCTCTACAAGCAGCTCTGTCTCTGGTTTTGGTACAGACTGTTCCTCTAACGCTTTATTTTTCTCAGCTTTCTCTGTCGTCCTCTCATTTATACTGTTCCTGTCCTATCGTATTCATATGCCTCTCCTGCTGATATTAAGGTTGGTGTTGTGATTCATTGCTCTTTTTCTCCTTAGTTTTCTTGTCTCTTTCAAACACATAAGCACAACATTTGCCAAAAAAAGTGGCATTTACCAGCAGAAGTGCTCAGTTGTACACGCACGCATCATCTATGCGAGGCACACATCTGTGCACACACAAACACAGACGGGCAAAATAAACAGGAGCAAGCGACTGACACAGTCTCGGTGCAAGGGAGCAAAGGCATAACAGGCCAGAAACAATTAAGCACAGAGAGGAGATGGGCCCGCTAGTGAGGGACATTTACATTATTGAAAAGGACTTTGAGGGGAATGGTGGAAGCTGCATGCCCAGAAAACACACACAGGCTGCCTGCATCACTGTTGGACGTGCCAAATAATGATCTCTCCTCTGTGCCCATCTCTCTCTCCCCCTCCCAGTCTCTGTTTCTGTCTTCCTCTCAGCCGCATCTGTCTCCCTCTCTGTCTCTCTACCGGACGTGCCCTCTGGTGTAACCCAAATCACTGCCTAATCTTTACAAATGGCATACCTACGCAGCTGCGTGATGTGACACTCCGCATCACAAGCTAGGCCCAAATGCGAGAGGGCATCTATTGTGCTTGACGTCCCCCTCCCTCCTCTGTCATTTCACCATGTAAAATGTCAAAGTGTGTGTCTGTGTTTATGTCAGCGGGCGTAAGAATGTGCGCGACTTTGCTCTCGCACAGATGCTTATGTGTGTGTAAATGTGCAGTTTGTGTGCGTGTGCTCTTGTCTGTGTTTGTGTCCTCGGCTGGTGCATCACATGTTACAGGAAAAGGGCTGCAGCAGATAGGTGACTCGCCTTCCTTATGGAGACAAAACGCAAGTCCCCAAAACATAAATTATTAAATTTTAGTGTAAGCAGAAACACAATTGTGTTCTTGTGCATGTGTGGGAAAGAGATAATTTTTTTGGTCGTGTTTCTGTGCTTTGGCATGGAATTCTTGTTGAATTTTGATATGTAATTGATAGAAGGTGTGTGTTTTTTAGCATTAGATGTGGTCGCATATGTGTAGGTTTTTATGAACACACACACACATACACGCATACGCACACACACACACACACACACACACACACACACAGTCATTAGCCATCACTTCAGAGGAAACTGACTTATATTAATTTCCTGGAGACTTATGCAAACCTAACCACACCACTACTTGCCGAACGCAAACCCTTAACCAACCTTGCCCTAACACTAACCCCAGTCTTCACCATTTATATATATGCTGTTGTATAATTTTCCTCCTCCTCCTCGAGTAGCTGGTTTCTGCCTGGGCTCATGATTTCTCATCTTGTTTTCTGTATTTATTTTAATTTTCCTTAAACTTGAAAGTTTTAATTTTTGGCTGAATTGAACATCTAGAGACATATTTTATGGACAAATATTTAAAAGTTGTGGATGACCCTTGCGATCTCTGATATTTCACGGATACACTCTGCTCTGGCCTCCTGCTTCAGCCTACCAACAGAAAAAGCCTGTTGGCAGCTAAAGCTACTTAGCACCAAGATGCCTCTTTTCTCCACAGATGACCTCTACAAACTTCTGCAGCAGGTTGCAGTGTTGGACAGTAAGGTTCAGCGTCTGGAAATAAACACAGAAGTGAATGGACCTTGTGGAAATGACAGCACTTTGCCACTGACTCAAAACAGCGGACTGGAGAATGCTAACATCCAGCTAATTAGCTCTGATACAGCGCCCACGAAACTAAAGGGCTGTGTACCGGGTAATAAATCTGCCAGTATTAGTCCTCCCTGGAATGCTCTTGGGGCAAAGCCCAAGAGTAAATCAGCTGATATGGGGAGACGAAACAGGATTTAGGTAAACTGCTAAATGCAGTGAGCTCTCTGAATGCTGAAGTCTTCTTCAGTGGGCCTTTACCACCAGTCAGAGGAGGAGGAGTGAGATTCAGCAGATTGTTGGCAGTAAACAGATGGCTTTCAACTGCATGTGATGTCCACTCAGTGCATTTTATTGACAATTTCAACTTTTTCTGGGACCGCAGACATTTTTTCAAAGGAGACGGACTTTCCCTAAACAAGTCAGGAATAAAACTTCTTGCCTCCAACCTATCTTTCTTCCTGCGAAACACTGTTCCCACTCCCAAGGACAAGAGACAAGAGGAATCCAAACAAAATCAGCAAACACCAAACATGTAGGAGAACCAACTCTCTCCCCGCCCGTATGCTCTAACCATGAGGGATGCCAGAGCAAAAAAGGGGATGCCTCATGTCCTCCATCAGGGGCCACCTAGGTCACCATCTCTAACCACTAAAACTCCACCTAGGTCAACATCTTCAACTGCCCAAACTCCATCTAGCTCATCATCTTCACTGGGTATCCCATCACCCTCCTCCCCCCTGCTGGAGTTTACTGACCAAATGAACAAACTTGTCAGTGCTGGCATCAGGCTTACTCCTCGCCCATCTGGGATCCTGTCCCCCCAAATTCCACCCCGCCCCCTACAACCACCCTGTCCCCCTCCACCACCACAGCGCCGACGGGCACCACCTCCACCCCCTCCACGGCTTGATCTGAACCTACTCCAGTCCCCTAGTAAGAGCCCAGCATAGCCACCTATTTGTGTTGGTAACTGATGTGTTCTGGGTCCAGCTTTTAAGGCAAATGTTATGCCTGACTTTTCCAAGGAAAAGCCAGGGCCCATTGTGCCGGAAGCTTCATTGATTCATGTCTCAATAGGTAGGAGGAGAAGATCGGTCCATCTCTCCAGAAACATCACATCATCGAATTTAACATGTAGTCCATGTCAGCCACAGTATGATCTAAAACATGGGGATGTTGGACTTCTTTGCACATTTAAGTTAGCTCTTTTAAATGTTAGGTCTTTGGCAGGCAAATCATTCTTAATCAATGACTTAATCATCAAGTACAAGCTTGATTTTATTTTTTTAACTGAAACTTGGTTAGGACAAGATAACAGCACAGCAGTTCTCAATGAGTCAGCCCCTCCGAATTTCAGTTTCATAAGTGAAGTAAGAATGCATAAGAGAGGAGGTGGAGTCGCCATTTTGTTGAATGATAGCATTCAATTCAAGAGAGTCTCTTATGGTCAGTTTGAATCTTTTGAATATGTTGCCATTCAATCAAAGTCTCCCTGTCGATCAGTCTTCGTAAACTACAAGCCCCCAAAATACAATGCAAAGTTTTCCGATGAGTTTGCCAATCTATTGTCTGTTGTTTGTATTGATTTTGACTGTGTTGTGTTAGTGGGTGACTTCAACATTCATGTTGATAATCTCAAAGATGGATGTGCTAAAGAACTTTTAAACATCCTGGATCATTTTGGCCTATCCCAGCACGTAACACATTCAACACAACAAAGGGCATATATTAGATTTGGTTATTTCCAAAGGGCTTAATATCTCTGAGGTTGTGGTGACAGATGTTACTCTTTCTGATCATTACTGTGTGTCATTTAAAATGGCCACACCTGCTATTCTTAACAAAAGTGGAACAGAGGTAATCAAAAAGCGTTATATTAATGATAACACCTGTGCAGTCTTCACTCAGTCTTTTACACCATCACCAACACTGCCCTCAGCTTCAACTGATGACCTTGTAAATAGTTTCAGTTCCAAAGTTATGACTATTATTGACTCCATTGCCCCAATTAAGACCAAAGTTTTGTCAGGAAGGAAAAAGGCACCTTGGAGATACACCACACTGGTCAAAGTCCAGAAAAGAGCCTGCAGACAGGCAGAGCGCAGGTGGCGAAAAACCAAACTCCAGGTTCATTATGAGATTTACAAAAACAGTCTCCACACCTATAACCATGAACTAAAGAAGGCAAGGCAAGCATTCTTCTCAGAGATTATCAATAGAAATTGTAATAATGCACGCACTTTGTTTTCTGTTGTGGATAGACTGACAAACCCCACAGCATCAGTCCCTCCTGAGCTGCTATCCAACAAGTCTTGCAATGATTTTGCAGCCTTTTTTACAGATAAAATTTCAAGCATAAGACAAACAGTGTGCAGCTCCAGCTCAGGCAAAATGATAAGTCCATCTATGCCATCTTGTTCTCCAGTTAATCTAGCACATTTTAACCTTCTAGATCATACAAGGCTGACAGAAACGGTATCACAGTTAAAATCCACAACATGCTGCCTTGATACTCTGCCAGCAAACTTTTTTTAAAATGTTTTCATTTGCTTAGCTCCAGATGTGTTGCAGATAATAAATAATTCTCTTCAGTCTGGTCAGTTTCCCCAGGCCTTGAAAACAGCAGTAATAAAAGCTCTCCTAAAAAAGACTAATCTGGATGCTTCAGTAATAAGTAACTACAGGCCAATATCAAATCTTCCCTTTCTAGGAAAAATTATTGAAAGGATTGTTTTTCAACAACTGCATGCTTTCATGATGCAGAACAATATTTTATAGAATTTTCTTCAGCTTAATGCAGATAAGACAGAAGTGATTGTATTTGGCCCCAAAAATGAAAGGTCAAAGGTCAGTGCACACCTTAACACCATGTCACTGACAACAACAGTTAAAGCCAGAAATCTTGGTGTAATTATTGATTCTGACCTGATTTTTAACAACCATTTAAAGCTGATTACCAAATCAGCCTACTGCCACCTGAAAAATATATCCAGAATTAAGGGATGTCTGTCCAAAGGAGACATGGAAAAACTTGTTCATGCATTTATTTTCAGTAGGTTGGACTATTGCAATGGAGTCTTTACTGGCTTAAAGAAAAAATCAAATAGGCAACTACAGCTGATTCAAAATGCTGCTGCACGAGTCCTTACAAACACCAGAAAAATGGACCACATCACACCAGTCCTCAGATCACTACATTGGCTTCCTGTGAGTCAAAGAATAGACTTCAAAATCTTACTGCTGGTCTACAAAGCATTAAATGGTCTAGGACCAAAATATATTCTAGATTTATTAACTCCATATGAAGTATCCAGACCTCTCAGGTCATCAGGGATAGGTCTACTGTGTGTTCCCAGAATGAGAACCAAACAAAGTGGAGCAGCTTTCAGTTATTATGCTCCTCACCTGTGGAACAATCTCCCTGCACACCTGAGGTCTGCACCAACTGTCAGCTCATTTAAATCAGGGTTGAAAACATTATTATTTGCTACAGCTTTTAATTAAAGTAAATATATTTGCTCAATGACTTCTTCATCATTCTAAATGCTAAATTATTGTCTTTTACTGGCTTCTGTTTTTCTTTTAATTGTATTTTATTTTTATTTTTCTATTCTTTTCTAATCTCTTTCTTTCTTTCTTTCTGTCTTTCTTTGAAATGTATGATTTTAATGTATTTTTATGCTACTGTAAAGCACTTTGAATTGCCTGGTGTATGAATTGTGCTATACAAATTAATTTGCCTTGCCTTGCCTTGCCTTATGGTTTAGTTTTGCCACATGCACTTCAGGAGGATGTTTAAAGAGAAATTTTAACTGACTGAGGTGAGAAAACATGGAAACAAATGTTATGGGCATATCACCATTTTGTAATATGGAATTTATTTATTTATTTTTTTTAAATAGAAGTCAGCATTCTGTCCTTTTCAGAGTTCTGGTTGAAATGCGACTGTGATGTGCAGTGTATGTTGTGCTATACAATGTGTAGAAAGCACAAAACTGAATGGTTAATAAAACATTCGACACATAATATTCAATGTCATAGTATTTTGAGTTCTGTACTTTCTGGGCCATGGACTAGTTACTCCTAAGAAAGAAAATATTTAGATTAAAATCATTGTATTGATTAAATTCAAATCAATGCACTGATTAAAGTAGATGATTATTACCCAATTATATATCATTGATATGTAGAATTGAATACATTTTTATTAGTACTATTTACACATTAAGAAGCTTATCTTTTTCAAATCAGCTCAATATTTTTGTTTAGGTTTTAATNTATATATATAATATATATATATATGCTATGTGCATGTGTGTTCGAGAAAGATAGTTCTGAAATGCATTGTGTGTCATGGCATTACACTTGTGTTTTTGAGAGTGAGTGTGCAAACAAAAGAGAGTCTGACTGGAATAGGAGGAGACAGGGGACTCATGGAAATGGTCGGCTAAAGCCAGCTCGCAGCCAACCTGCCCCCTGGAGGGGAAGCATTCAAAGCGCTGTTCTTAGCAAGAGCTTGTCAGCCGAAGCAGCCGGGGGTCCAAAAATCACAATCGATTACATAATCTTTAAGAACACACACACACACACACACACACACACACACACACACACACACACACACTCAGGGACATGTGACGAGCTGTTATGGTTGGAACTGAATTGTTGGCAGGATTTCAGCCACAGGTGGTAAAAAAGGTTGAAACTGCATGAGTTTGAACAAAGCACGCTCATTAATGCTGCAGAGATAGTTTACCCCATTGGTATTTTCAGTAGGCTGTCATGTAAATGCTTGTTCTTTTTATCTTTAATATGCCATTGCATTCTTATCTACAGCGTATCCTGCTCCCTGCTTCAGCAACGTCCCAGTTTTCCTGCAGGGATCATTAATGTTTCATCTCACCTCAGCTTATCTCATTTTTAAAAGTCGTCAAAATAACATCTTGCATCAGTTTAATGACATCGGTATGCCTGCCCCTTTCATTTAAAGACAGGGTGAGATTCATTCACTTGTCTTGTTTGACTGCAAAGTGGCGAGACTCAGCAGGCTCTGGGCTAATTTTAGACACGGAGGCATTGACCTTTCATTCAGGAGATTCTGATAGTTGCTGCTTTGGTGTATCCTTGTTTGTATAACTGCCTGCTGGAAGAAAACAAGCAGCACAGTAGCAGAATGGTGCATGGCTGACAATGGATGCAACAACAATGGGCCTCATTCACAATGCTAAACTCATATATACACATCATATATATATATATACATCAAAGTTTCATCTACAAGGTCCAATTAATGAACCAGAAAAATTAGCATTACATGCAGGTAATCAGCAACGCTGTGGCCCTCCAGCCAGGAGGTACCCATGACTCCTTCATTTCACACAACAGCACAGTGAGCATGTGTTTGATGGCAGGAGGTTTGAGGCTTATTTGTGAATATCTTTAATATAGGCTATTAAATCTAAACACTATTGCATTTATGCTAAAATATTATTTAATGACCGGGACTATGGTCCAAAAATCCCATTTTCCAATCCCGTAACTCCTCAAGTCTGTGCCAACCACGTCCAACATGCACTCAAAAAGAGTACACCTTTAGGCTGCTCAAGGGTTGTTGGATGTGTTTGGACACAGCCGGGGGCGAGCTCCTTTATACCCCTGAGGAGGTGTGCGGGATCACTCTGGCACGTTCTGTCTTCACAGCATTGCATTGGCTCACGGCATTCCTCTACCACCTGGAACAGAAGCGCAAGTGGACTGAAGGCCACACCGTGCGCAACGAAATGCGGGACCTCACGGCTGGGCCGCGGACTCACCATGACTTTCTGCAGCAAGTTAAAATGGCAGACTAAATAATACTGTTCTGAAATAACTGTCTTGTCCATGTTGGACATGCTGTTCTGATTGCATTGTGTTCATTAATTACATAGACAATTGCAAATATCATCTTGGATATCTCTTTCACCCTCATTTGTTGGAAATATTCTACTTATAGATGGCTATCCAATATTGTCGTATTGGGCTAAGAGCCTTGTGCTCTATGTGTTTCCTTCTTTTTCTTCTGGTCTTTTATTTTTTCTATCACATCAACTTTCATGTCAAACCATTTCTTTTTTACCTGAACCACAGCCCATATCTCAGTCCATTTTTTTTTACTATCGTCACTCCCGAGGACACACTACGGAAAAGTGTGCCTTCCACCTTGGACTATTGTTTCAATTTCTTCAGTCGTGAAATTATTCAGCTTTTTTTTTTTGCTTTAGGGACCACACTTCTCTCTTACAACATCTTTCTTGCTTTCTCCATGATACACGCTTGCTTAACAATTTCAAAGATAAGACTCTTGGTATTCAATATTTTTTTACTGTCAACAAATCCATGAAGTCTGACTGCTGCACTGAGTAACATGTTCCTTCATTACGATGAACACAGCACAGCATTTTGTTTGAATCAATGCCAAATTACCACCCTGCTGCTGCAATGCTCTCTGCAACACCTAATTTTCCCCAATTTTAATTTGTAATCGCAATATCCTGACTATCAGTGCCAAGTTTCGAAAACACTGGATCCTACATTTCCCACAATGCAACTTAGCAGTGCCTTTCATGAGACCCTTAAAACCCACAAAAAGCTCAGCTCTTTCAAACCCCACAGCCCACTCCAGTGTGTAAAATAGGCTTCCTGTTTACATTTATAAATCTCAAGCCCAAGTCAAGAAATCCCTGATGACATTATTAGGGTTATGATTATTTGTATTTCATTTTCAGTTATTGGAAGACGCTTTACAACAGGTTATATAAAAAAAAAAAAGAAAAAAGAAAAAAATCAGTTGCCAGTAATAGGGTGGACCCCAGCATTCAGGCGTGGGTATGCAACTCACATAAAACAAGCTTCTGCAAATACTACACTCCAGCCGAATGCACGTAATACACACTCGCGCACACACACACACACACACACACACATCTCATTCAGATGCTCAGCTGTCTGCCTCCCCCATGTTGTTGCTGGGGAGTTGCTTGCTGAAATATCACCTTGAGTCTTGCCATTTCCCAAACTCATTTACTTTATTACAGCAAGTGTCTGCCATGAGCGGGGGGGAAAACAAATGGGAGATATAGAAGACTGGAGATAGAAAACACACACACACACACACACACACACACTATTTGTGTGGACACCTATGTACGCACAGACCACCGTAATCAGTCTCGAGGGGGACTCCATGCTAACACGGAGGAGAGAGATTAATAGAATGAGAAGGGGAGTGTGTGTCTGTTTATATGAATGTATGAGGGCGGGTGGAGTGTGTGTAGGGCTCGCAGGGGGGTTTGGAGGGGTCTGTTAGCACCAGTAGCAGGAACCAGAAGGAAATGACAGTGTCGGGGTTGCCACAGCACGGTGAAAGAGATGCTCCCCGCTCGGTCTCTCCCCTCCAGTCATCCCCCACTTCATCCATCAATCTCTTTGCTCGTGTAGTCTTTTTTTCCTCTCCCTGTGTCTCTTTATCCCGTCGCTCCACTCTCTGTCCTCTCGCTCCTTCGTCTCCCCGCCGCCGCCTGGCAGAGCTCTCTGTAAACATGCCAGGGACAGTGCCTCCCCTCTCCTCTTCCAAATTGTCTTCCTCTGTCTGAAACGGCCGTGATGATTGCATTCTCACACTCCATTGTAAAACAAACAAACAAACAAACAAAAAAAAAAAGAAGGGACAGAAAAGGGGAAAAGGATAGCCGCCGTACGACGTGGCCCTTTTGTGGACTGCTTGTGGGAATCTGAATTGCCTGTCAAGCAGGGGACTTTCCAGCTCGGCGACGCGACACAATGGAGCTGTTTTGATGGAGGGAGATGCAAAGCAGAAGACCGTTCTCCACAATGCTGCGCAGTCATTATGATGTCCTGACTCATCGCTTGGCGGCCTGCGCCATATTGCAACAAGCTCACACACACACACACACACACACAAGACGTAGCCCACGTAAATTATAGCTTGATGGGTACAAATCAAATGCAAATTGCATACACAAACAGAAGGAAACTGAGTGGATGTTAATAACATGACAGTCAAATGTGTTTTGAAACGTCGTTTGGCAAATACCAATTAAAGGGCAAAAAGAGCAACAATGTGAAGAGCTTTCTTTGTATAAATGATGAAATAACATATTTTGCACTGACATACATCCTCTTTGATGTTGTATCCTCTATTTATAACATAAAATCATCCAAACCCTTTGGTCAGGTTCGGAATATTCCTCTGTGTTTGCATGATAGGCTTCATTTTATATGCATTTTAGATAGTCCTGAATGATTTATGGATTGAAATTTGAATTGTGGTTTATTTTTTATGCACTCTCCACTATTCTGTTGGTGAACCAGGTACATTTGTATCAAGCTTAACCAGAAGCATAGCTTGCTCCTACATTAAAATAATCGGCTAATATGATGCATTCGCTTGTCCTCTATGTCCTCCAAGGGTTCTTTTGCTTTTTGGTAAACTTAGGTGGGTTTTTTAGAAGGAATTTTTGTGCAACTTGGATTATTTTCTGCAGAAAAAAATGGCCAGTTCAGCTCATATTTAACAAAATATTTACATTAATGGTAACAGAGCTCAGATCACTAAATAGCCATGGCCATTTTTGGGCAACCGAACTTGCTAGCATAACATTGTCATTTGTTATTTGGTGCTAGGCAGGTACACAGTTTTATTTTATGTATATGTTTTATCAGACCTTGATAAGATGAAAATGTCTGAGGCTGTGGAATGTTACACAACATAACTGTAAATTACCAGCATGTCACTCAGTATTTTACTGTATTGATTAATGCAGGTTAACACATTCTTAATAATGTTTTTTATTTAAGTATGATTAAACATTTAACCCCATAAAAATGTCTTAATATGATCTCTCTCTCTCTCTCTTTCTCTCTCTCTATCTATCTATACACATACACACACACACACACACACACACACACACATATATACACATATACTTAAAGGGGGAAATTGTTGAACTATTTTATCTTAATAAAAACAAGAAAAAAGAAAATCTTTACAAGCAGCACCAGGAGAAGGAGGGTCACACACACTCACACTCACAACATTACAGCTTGAAGCCAGGAGGCATCACTGACATTTTGGGGATAAAGGTCTTGATGAAACCTTGCTGTTTCACACATACACACACCCCTCACACCCACACAGACACGCACACTCGCCCTGCTAACAAATGCTAAAATGAGCGCGGCGCCAATTTCTCTGTGACCCAAATCCCAGTTTGGACGCATTCATAAGGGCTCGCTTCCTGATCAATAGGACAAGCCTCTGCAAATCCTGAACCTTGCCTTTTTCCTGCAACTCTCCCTGCTCTTCCCTATTGTAAGCTGAACTCTGCTTTCGCCGTGTCTTTTTCCCTGCACGTTATTGCTGTGTAGTCTTGACTCATCTAGGCCAACTGGCAGAATAAAAAGCAGAGAGGGATATTTGGTGGGACTGTGAGAGAGCTGAAGCTACAGTGCTGTATTACTGCTACTTTCACTCACTCAGATGAAGAAACACTGCCAGTGATTAAGCTTCTTGCGGATGTGTGTGTTTGCTTGTGTGTGTGTGTGTGCCTTGGCTCCATTGGGAGCCTGTAGCAGAGCCTTAAATTATACATATGTTCTCATTCCATTACCAGTGGCAACTACTAAAGGCTTCCCAGCATTTCCATTACCAAAATGAAGGGATGCACGCACTCACTTACTCACAAGCTCTCTCTCTCCACACACTCTCATCTGAGTGTGAGCATGCTGAAGCAGGACAGTGCTGAACTTGAGCTTTTACGCGATATACTTACTCAGTTACACCGAATAGTGACAATCCTGATGAAAGCGCAAGAAATAGTTTTCATTTTTATAGGCTCCAGAGCATCTGTGACCAAACAGTTGCCAGTTCAGATCCTCAGACAGGCTGGCGAAATCTGGGTGGAGGGAATGAATGATTAATGCTCTGTCCTCTCTTAACAACTGCCACTGAGATGCCATTGAAGAAGGCATTTAATCTTCTTCTCCAGTGGAGCTGCTCAATGGCCAGCGGCAGTGGGCTGCGCTTGTACTGGGCAGCTCCCAGTTGCAAACAGCTCAGTACATGTGAGCAAAGTCAGACATTTGGTGTAATAATTCTGTCAAAGCAAGAAAAAGTAACCGCTGTGACCAATAGATCTGCTATGGGTATCTTGGAGAGGCAACATTGCATATTTTGTCCTTTTCATGACTTTTAAGAAGTCGAGTGAAACATAAATAATGCATTTGTGTGATATGATTCCCGTTTCCAATGTCACACTTGATGCTAACGTGCATCTCTAATGGGAGATAAAGATGCAACGCAAGAGGCTCTGCTCATGCTATTGCGTGCCAGAGCAGCATGCATAAGCCAATAACATTACTTAGCAAATTAGATACCACATGCATGAGTATGTAAGTGGTGAGATTATTACTGCTTCAATAGTCATTAGCGTATGTTGTACATGCACTGTGCTGAATCCCATTCACTTTTTTCTATTTTTCGGTTTACTAGAAGCTGTTTTCACCACTATTTTAGACAGGTGGATGAGATACATTGGAGAGTAGTCTTGATAATTCAACTGTACCCTTCTCTGCTGTGAACCTTGCTCCACTTCACTCCATCCCACTCCACCCAGCTGGGTGCCAGATCTTAAACTTTCTCCGGTAAACACTAGTACCTCACTGTGGCTGCTTCTCATCAGCTTTCAGATCAGATCGGAGTGGCAGGCTCTGAGGAGAGGTGTTATCAGACAGCTGAAGGGAGGCCCGGTCGGCCGGCACTGCAGTCATTTGAGCCCGGCCACGAGCTGAGACAACATCAGACAAGGATTAAATCAACAAACTGAACTGACCCTGGGTGACGAGACGGGCTACTTACAACTCTGTGGAGAGAGGAGTATTTAGCCTTTTGGGGAGGGGACACAGAAGGGGAAAGGACCCAGAGAAGGAAAAGTGGGACAAATGAAGGAAGGAAGGAAGGTACATTCAAGGAGACAGCTTTGCAAAAAGGGTCAGGAAGCAGCCATTCCCAATATATCTGAGTCATGCTAGGAATATGGAATAATGAATGAATAATAAGCAGATGTCAGTGGAATAGTGCCCAGGAGCCGATGGTATATCAGTTATTTTTTTTTTTCTTTTGTCTGCTCAGCTTGTCATGAGCAATTCGAGGAAGTCTCACCTCTCCAACTGCATCCGAGATGTCAAATTGCATCCTGTTTATCATACGAGGCACTGCCTGCAGTGCTTTAATAACAATAAATATCCCGAAGTTCAGTATATCCAAGCATCCAGTGTTACCTTTGACCCCCTGCTGCCAGACAGGACTGAGAGTCTTAGATATTACAACAGCAATGTTGCAGCTGACCCCATTTAACAGTATAACATAACATCATTCTGATGCCATGGAGAAACTTAATGTTGTTTTTCTGTATCCCATTTTGCCCCCTGAGTCGCATGCCCTATTCAATATGGGCTTTTTCAGGTCCAGTAGCTTTCTGTTCATCTCAGCTGTGTTTAAGTGAAGTGTGTCAAGTGAGATGGACATCGTTGTAACCTCTGGAGGGAGGTGGGTTTTATAGACTTATGGTCTTAGACAGGGTGAACAGATCGCTTTATGTTTGGTCAGATATCAGAGAGAATATTAAGCACTAAAGGAGAAGTTGTGACACACTTTTGTAAGTTTTAACATTGTATAATACGGAACATTTTTGCTTTGGTTGCCAACTTTGCAGTCCAATATTTAAAACTTGTCTTGCTGAACTGCTTGATGGACCCGCAACTACTTAGCTTTGTTTTGTCTCCTTGAGTGTCAATACAAGAAGGAAATTTAAGCAAACTGAACAGGGCAGATGTCAAAGTGTTACATAAATGTGCCTTGGCTGTTGTACACTCAGCTCTGCTCTTCCTTGTCTTCTTGCAATGTGTCCATGAGGCATCTTTTACTGGCAGTAAAGCACTGAGGGGGCCATGGGAGCAAGTGCCTGGATTAAAAAAAAAAAAAAAAAACAATACTCAGAGGTGCTTTTAGGCACTGGGTAAAATGCAGTAATGTTCGCTTGCTGGTTGGTATCCGCCACTATGCTACCACAGGGAAATACACGCACAAACTGAGTGGGAAGATTCATTGTCCAGCTAAAGAGCTACCATTGAATATCCTTTCCAAATGCTCATTATATCTGTATTTGTATTGCTGTATATTTATACTGTGGCACACATTATAAATGCTGGACTATAGTTGTCTTGACTGATCAGGTCAAGAGGACTGAATCTTTTCTACACAAACAGGAGCAGAAATGAGCGAGGCAAATTGTTTTTTGATAGCTGCGCATTACATGGAAGGGCATTTTTTTTCTCCCAACTTTTGGGAGCTTTCTCTGTCCGATCTTATTGGAAAGTGCATCTGTCATTGTATGCGAATACGTGCCTGTCACAGCAAGCGTTATTACATGCCAGGTGTCTCATTTTTGCAGGTCAGTCTGACCTTTTCACCTTTTACCTGCAGATAGTAGTATTTAAATTCTATATTATTTAATGTGTTCATCAGATCATGTAAAGCATTAAAAGCTTCGACACTATGACTTTGAATAAATTATACATGTTAAGAAATAGGAGCTGAAATTTGTCCATTCATAGTTTTCTTGTTGTCCCACTACCTTGTAAGCACTTGTAAACCTTACAGCAAACACTGATTTTATATGCAGCACAAGTTTTCAGCACAGGTTTCGCCCCTCGGGCCGAAATCACGATATTATCCAGTCAAGTAAAATAAGCAATTTTGCGGCGGGTTTTGGAGATTACACTGACTTGAACTTAAGTATCATTCGCAGCTGCACAGATAGGAAGTGAAAACAGGTTGCTGGTCGTTTTATTCAAACATTCATGATTCAGCTGAACCACTTTATCAGATCCTTCCATAATGGCGATGCGGTTCAAAGCTGCGGGTGGATTTAAAGTAGGTTTCTGTTACAGTTCGTAAACAATCTGATAATTTACTTGGCACCACAGAGAAAGAGGGGTGCGAGCAAGAGGGAAACAGCGAAACAGAGCCGCTGAAAAGGCAGGAGGATGACTGCCAATTCAGTGATAATTTTTAAACTCAAATCAACAGAAAAAAAACATATTGAGCTATGGATTTCGGCCTGAGGTGAGGAGCTGACAGTATCTCTCCCTGCAATCTGAATCTGTCACAGAGCTTATTCCTCAATTTTAGTTCTCTGGAGTGCAAGAAGAAGAAGAAGAAGAAGATGAAAAAACTCCCCTGCACTAAATCTCACCCACGGGCAAAGCCATCACTCACACGGTCATATTTGAATTAGATGTCTAGACATACAGTTTGCCAAAGGACTCCTCTGCTTTGTCGCCGAGGGTTTCCATGCAGCCCTTATCCTCTATCAAAATGATAGAGTCCCAGAAAGGATCCAAGGCTAGAAATGAATGTGGGTGTAAATGGATACGATCTGGAGGGGTTTCCTGGGAATAGGAGTCTGAAGTCCTGTAAAGCCTCTTTCTCAGGATGGGAAAGGAAAAGAAACATCCATAAGATGCAACAGAATCAATATGGCACTGTATGATATTCTGAGATTTGACACAGGAACAGCAATAACGCTGTACGGCAAGGGAAGAAGTCACCAGCTACGCAAGCTATACTCACACTATTTGTCACATTTTTATAGCATATCAAGAATGGGAGCCATCCTACGTGAGGTCTGGTCATGACTACAAATCTCAGCGATGACCTTGGGAATGAAACATAAAGAGATTTTCATAACTCTCGGCCACCACACTGGATCACATTTGCTTTGAATAGCAGTAAAAACAGAAAGATGCTGTCTGGGCCACAATGTACTTAAATTTTATGATACGGAAATGATCATAAACTAAGCAGTATTATCTTCTAATGCTTATCGAGTAACGCTTTATTCATATTGTCTATTGATAATGATCAACTCATTTTCAACTGGACATTGAGCCAGTTTGTTTTATTATATTGATTTGAAAAGCGGATTGTGTACCAGATTGCGAACCAGACTCAAAGTCTGCAGCCATGCTAGTGGATCTGAGAAGCTTTACTTTGGCACAGTGGTGCTTTGAGCCAAATGCCAACATCAGTGTGCAAACATGCACACAGTGACAAGGCTAACATGCTGATTTTTAGCAGATGCAATGTTTGCCATGTTCGCCATCATCTGCTAATTAGCATGAAACACAAAGTCTTGCTAATGCCGATCGGAATGTTATTAGCTTCTTGGTGTTTGGCCACAAAGTATTGGACAAATCAAACCTATGACCAGATGATGGTGCAAGATGACAAATAAGTGGGTCGTCAAAGGTCCTGACATTCATCCTGATGAAGACATGACCAAACAAGCTGTCCCAAATTCCATGGAAATCCATCTATGGACTGTCAAGGCACTGGCAGGAATTAAAAGAGATTCCTGGTCTAATTTCATCACTGTAGTCAATTATTTTATTTATTTTCATGCTACTGGGGTTTGCAGGGGTTTGGTCTGCCACAAAATATAAAGTGGCATTGGTGTGATATTCATGATTCTATAACCTTTCATCAGAATCACAAATGAACGGATAAACTGCTTCAACTCAAAAAGTCTCAATCGGTAGATGCCTTTCAGTTAGGTGCTAGCATGCAGCTAATTGTGACCAGCACAGAATCCACACCGCTTAATGTTGAAAAGCTCATTAGTGTATAGTATGTACAGACTGCATGAGCGCTCAACACCACTTCTCTCTAACTCTGCTAGCATTTCCTCTTTACTGGTATATTATCTGCTTGTTTGCCATAACCCCTACCTGTGCCTAAAATGACCAATAAACTGAGGAGTTATGTCACTGTCCATTACACATAATTGATGTGTAATGCTGCCTCTTGTGTTATAGAGAGACCTGGCTTCAGAATCATTTCAAAAGAAGTACAGAGGGTTGGTCACTGTAGACATTCATGAAGTCAAGTGGCTCAGTGTGTCCGCGACACCTTGAGAAAATAGTGAATTTTGACGTCAGTGATCCTTTGCATTTTGACTTCCACTCCTGGGTGACAGCTTGCCCACACTCCTGCATCCATTTTCACTCATCTCAACCTGGCAGAAATTGTACCTCCTCTCTGATTAGCAAGTATTATTTATGCACTCATCATCCTCTGTCTTTTGTCTTTTTGCAACCAGGAAAATAGGCCAGCTCCAGTATTTCAAACAGATGTGTGTGGGGCTCTGTCTGATTTTCAAAAAGGTTTATGTGTGTACAAATTTGTGAGAATGAATAGGCATCTCTGAGTATGTGTGTGTGGCAGGGTGGCAGTCAATTAAACAATCAGACACTGTCCATGGATAAGCTTTCTGGGTTTCTCGAGCACCTTGCTTCGATTCAGGGAACCGTACAGTTTTGTGTGTTCAATTCCCAGCTGTATAACTGGCTCCATCATACATGCTGCGCATAGAAAGAGGGGGTGAGAGTACGAGAGAGCAGGGGAGGGAGGTAAAGAGAAGGAGAGAGGGAATTGGAAGGGGTAGAGGAAGAGACAACATGAGATAGAAACAGAGACCTAGAAATGGGAGGAGAGGAAGAGGGGATACAGAGAGGATGGAGGAATAAAATTCACCACACAACAGTGCCATCTAGTGGGCTGCCTTTTCATCCATCCTCTCATCCCTCCTTCCTTTAATTTTCGTTGTTCCTTCCTTCTCCTCACAGCGGTGTCTCTCGAATCTTACAGCTCTCACTTCCTCCCTTTTTTTTTTTCCTAGACACACATACATTGCACACACCCACGTGCACACCCACACACATTAATATGCATGCAGGGCAGTGCATGTACGCCTGCACAGATTCCTGATTTGGCATGCTACGGCAGCAGTGACTCGTAATCTTCTCTGTATAGTGTGCCTGCGTACTGCAATGATTCAAACAAGCAAACAGGACCCACACACTCGCAGACACACACACACACACACGCAGGGAAGAAGTTGCTAGGTGGTATAAAACACTTGTTTGTCCCTGCTGTCCTCTCACCCTTGTTTACTCCTATGTTTCTGTCCCCTCGCAGAGCTTTTTTGACCTCCCTCTTTTTCCTCACCCCTTTAACACATTCTCTACCTCTCTCACTCTCCCTCCCTTTTTCACCCTCTCCAGAGCGCCACCACCCAGACTGTAAACAGCGGTGATGGATTACTAATTGTCCTGCTCTAGATGCAGGGGGTGGAGACAGCTGCAGGCGGGTGGATTGGGATGTGCTGGCACTGAGTGTGTGTGTGTGTGCGTGCGTAAATGTGAGTCACGCAATCAGCGCAGATAGGGTTTATAAAAACAACCCCCCACACACACACACACACCTTAAGTGGAACATGTTGGTGTGTTCTGTGTCATACATGTCATGGCTGCAGAAATGATGATATGTCACGTGGCAGGACATTTGACCTTCACACTAAGCATATGGCCTTTATTGAGCGTTTGCAGTTTGATACCTTGCCCATTAGTTTTGCTTTGATAGCTGTAATTAGGCCCTTGGGGGATCTGCTGCAATCTTCAAGCAATAGACTCAGTCCTGCAACATAAAAATAAAGCAGGGTTTTACTGCAAAGGTGTTTTTCTCAAGTGAAAGTTATGAAAGATATAAAAACGATTTCACTAAAAACCTAGCAAACACGCAGATTTAGTGTCCTTTTCTTCTGATGGACATTGAGAGTATCGTTGACTTACCTCAGTGGCAATTTTGATGTCATGGTGGACAGTCTGGAGGATTGCTATGGTGCATGAAAATAATAAGCAAACAAACAGACCAGACTTAATGTAAAAACAGGCCAAAAAAGGGAGCTTAGCTTGGTTAGCTTGGTCTGTGGGCTGCATTCCCTGTTGAGCTGTCAGTCTGATCTCTTGAAATTTTGTGACCGGCTGGCTGTTTGTCTCTGCTTTCAGTCTTCATGCTCACCTAAATGAAGCTAATTTATGGCTGGCCTTAGCTTCAGATTTACCGTACAGAGATGAGAGCGTTATTAATATTCTCACCTAATCCTCAGCAAGAAGAAGAATAAGCATATTTCCCAAAGCACATCTGTATACGTGTTTAACTGTCTGCATGAGTTGATTTTTAACAAAAGGCTGCATGCATTACAAAGTGGAGGCACAGAGTTTGATAGACATACATACCAGGGCTGAATGAAAAAATACTGATTAATACATTGATTGAGATGCATCATGGGAAATGCAGGATCCAGTATGCAAAAGTCAGGTTTTCTCAGTCTCTGCAACTTCAATTTGACCCCATTTTTTTTTCAATGTGTGTGCTGCAAATTCCCCCATATGTATGTAAGTGTGATACTAAATTGCCAGAGTACCATTTAGCTTAATTTATGTTAGAATTTTAAAGAGGCTTTGTTGGGTTTTCCCTTTCCTTTTGTGTGTTACATAGCTTTTTTGTGCATGTTAAAACATCTGCAAATTTACGAAGTCCAAGTCTACATTAAAGGGAGTTATTTTCTCCTACAGACAACACTGCTTCTGAACTGCCTGAAACACCTTGTCAGTAGTCCAGCCTTTTCTTCCACTACTTGTTTACATCATTATGTAACACAGCACCACCTCCAACTCGGTGACCATCCTCTGTCGAGGTCGCTGTCTGCCTTTGCTGTACGAAGACGTAGAAGGTAACGTTATGAGCAAAGCAGCCAATTACTCTGTTGTTGGCTCCAAAATCTCAACAAGTCTTCATCTACTCCAGCCATACTCCAGCCATCTGAGGACAGACAGAGTGGATTGACATTATTTTTAAAAGAAATGTGTTGGAAACTGCCGCACAAGTAGTAGAAAACTGCGTGTGCATTTAAAGTTACCAGACTGCTTTGTCAACAAGGGTTGGTAACAGTACAAGTACAGGTTTAGGTTATTTTAGTGTTTATTTGATTAGTTAGCCTGTTTAGCATGTTACGTGGCTATTGTGGCTACCCCCACAGACTGGGAACCCTGTTGTAATGTTGAGAGACAGTCAAGGAATTAATTTGCTTGGCAGCACTGTGTAACTTTGATTAGCACCAAGCATTTGGCTTGCTCAGACCATATAAAGCCGTTACAAAGCTGTAACATGAACCTGCCCACTGGGCAGTGAGGCAGAGGCTGCTCAAGCATACAGTGGTGAAGTTTTTTTCTTATCTTATTGTGGTGATGCTCAGGGTAGAAGCGCAGCTAGCTAAAAGCTTAAAAACAGCGGCAGAGCTGACCGGACACACAGTGAGCGGTGCTGGCTCAGGCCTGCGTGAGCTGTCCAATCAGAGCATAAGGGGCCTCTCAAGAGGAAGGCCTGAAGGAGGACTGGAGGTGAAATGGAGCATTTTCAGACAGAGGGAATATCAATGGTGTGAATGAAAGTATGGGCCTGAAATAAGCATCATTTGGCCTCTTTAACCTTAATTAGGTTATTTGTTTAAACCTTTTTACATGAGAAAATTGCATTTCCAATCTGTGTCACTGTCAAATCATCTGGTTTGCGGTCGTGTTAACATTCATATCCATAATGTAAAATCATGCCATGGCTGAGTTAAAGTTGTCAAAGTTCTGGATGAATTTTTTCTTGTCTTTATGAATTCAGACAGGATAGTTGTCCTTTAAAGTTCTTCGACACACACATTTTACTGCACCTGCAGCAGTTGTGATGCTGGATTTACAGATTGTAGTACAGTACTGCTGTAAAACCCATAAACTGTAAACCCTTAATGCCACACTAAAACTGAGCTTGAGTCAGCACACACGCAGCCACACACACACATCTCCTTATCTTTATCTCCACCATCCAATCCATCCTCCACTCTGCTTCCTGTTTCCTTCCCCTCTCTATCTGAGTGGTCACATCACCCATCAATTAAAGTGACACAAGCCAATGGAGATGTTATCTGTGCAGGGGGGGAGAATGAGTTGATTGCCCTAATGAATTATATATGCATTATTGATAAACTCTACTTTTGCCCAGCTTCTATAAATATATATTTATATAACGTGTCACTTTGTCTAATCGTCACCGGCTGGCCCTCTGTCCTCAAGCTTCTGGCAGGGAGGATGGTCCAGGAGTGGTGCCAACTGTGTTTATATGCAGGTTTGCAGCTTGGATTATTTGAAAGGGACTGTGTTTGCATGCAGACTAAAAATCTGGTCTATGCGCAAATTCACTCTTATTCAAAGAAAAGTTTCTTGGAATAAATATTCTAAGCAGACAAGCTAAAAATGACTCGGTTTCCCCTGTGCAATACAAATTGCATAGATACAGTGACGAGTGATTGATTGAATGGTTGATTTTGCCCGCTAAGAAGAACCTCCATCTTTTTCTGGCAGATATCAAGCAGCTCCACTTCTCAGCAAATGTCATTCATAATTAAAACGGACCAAAAAGATGAGTTCAGCTTCAGGAGTTCAGGCAGAAGCCCAGCAGGCCGGATCTTCTTGACTTCTTTGCAGCGATGAGGATTGACTTGATCAATCATCACCCCGCCTTCCCTCCAAAACCTCCTCTGGGCTTGAGCTGCGTGGTGAATAATTTAAATGCAAACTTTGGCTGCTTCTATCCAGTCGTCTTGGGAGGAGTGGCTTAGCAGAGCAACATCAACATTTGATTGTTGTGTCATTCCATTCTGAGCAAAGCCGATCTCCTCATTACCGCCTCGAGCCGCAGGCACATCAGAACGAATTCACAGGCGCTTTCATCAACAGTTTTTGCTCATGCAGACATACAGAACAGTTGGGAGGTACAGCACAGTAAGTTGTGCAAAGGCTGAAGATGTACTCATTGCATGCACAGGAGGCTCTCTGTCTCTCTCAGATGTACACACACGGAAACAGAGGTACCACTCTTGATTCAGAGTGAGAGCAAACACACAGTCTGTACAAGACAAATTAACTTGATTCAAAGCATTTGTTCTGGCGATTGTCCTCTGAGGACAGGACAAAGTGTGCAGCGTACTGACTCATACGTTATAGCAAAATGGAACACACACACACACACATCGACAAGCATCTTCAAATGTGCTTCGTAAGGCAGTCGGGGCAGATAAATTTCCTGCCTCCAATCATCATTCAGTGCAAAATGCAATAACTGCATTATGCAGTTGTAGCATGTGTGTACTTGCATTCGTGCGTGGATTCTAATGTGTGTGCGCGCTGGTTGCTGGTAAGAATGCTAATCTGTGTTACCTGTCAAAACAAACTGCATCAAAAGCACACCACAAGTTGTGGTGGCTGTTTTTATTCAGTCAGCCGTGGTAAAATCTCTATTGTTTGCTGTTTACCAGCAGTACAAACTGAGACAAAATGACATGTCACCAATAATGTGGATTTGTGCTCTGATTGGAGTATGGCGGTGACAAGTCTGTCGCTGACTGTTGAAGAAGTTGGCGGGGGTGAGGATATCTGAGTGCGATTGTTCATGCCTTACCCTCCCTGCTGAATCTCAAAGAGACAGAGAGATGAGTGGAAAGGGATTGCCCATTTTGTTCCTGGATAGAGAAATATAGCATCCTCCCCGGATCCACAGCTTTGAACCGTCTCACATGTCACAGATAGACAAACGGACACGGACACACACACACACACTGACACACGCGCACGGCCTTACTGCTTTGGTAACTATGCCCTGTGGTCCAAATGATGACTCAGTGCTTTAATCGTATTTGCAGGGGATTGATGCCCAGAGAGGAGTTTCCTCACTGCAGAGTGGGAGAGTGCAAGAAAGAGATTGAAGTGATAGAGGGCGAGAAAGAAAGACTCCGACCAGAGGAAAAAGAGAGAGCCATCAGAATCAAAGGTGCAGCTATTGAACCGCAACGACTGTTTCACAGAGAACTCATTATTGCTCTCACCGATGAGAAGAGACGGCCTTATTATTCTCCTGTGCATAACAAGAACTCATAACAGGAGATTGCTGGCAGCGTTTATGGAGTAGGGATAATGCCTAGGTGCTTCTTGTCCTTACCTTTGGCACACTCTTTTCTCACATAATCCAATCACTGAGGTATTCTCAAGCTTATTTTACTTGTTAGTACTTCTCATTCTCCTGGAAAGTGGAAGGTGAGGGTGGTGGGAGGCAAGAGGAGATTGAGGATTGGGAGGGAGGTGGGAGGTGATGGTGGGGGATTAGAATTTAAAGGGAAAAAAAATGTGGTGCACTCTGCAGTGTGCATTGGTATGTTTTCTTTTTTCTTTTTCTTCTCTATTTCTGTTTCTACTCTGACAATTTGGCATAAATTAATAGCTGTGCTGTCATCAAAAAGAACCAAAGCCTGTGCGCTTAACGCTTCAGTGCAGTTTAATTTCTGACAGCGTCCTTTTCTAAATGTAGCTGTTACACACACCTCTTATACTTCTCTCCTTCTGTAATCTGTGATATTACCTGTTTAAATTTTAAACCATAAAACAGTCACGAGAAAGCTTCAATTATTTTCATTCAACCAAATACAAATTTGCTACACTAATCCAAAATTGGGGAGGATTAGGTCCAAACAGGGATAAAGTTCCTGAACTGTGAACCCCGTCAAATACAGCTCTTTATGCTCAGTTATTACAGTTAAAAGCCTTGTCTAGCCTTCAGTTGTGAAATCACATCCAGAGGTTCAGGTTGCCTTTCCTCAAGCAATAAATAACAATTCTTATAATTTATGAACACATTTTGCAACTTGGACTAATGAGCAAACGCACTCTGAACTAAAGGACCTTACAATGTAACATTTAATGGCAAGGTTATTCTAAGACAGCAAATAGCCCAGAAATGTCATCAGGTTGTGACCAAGTTCAGTATTTACCATGTTGGACTTCACTGCTGACCGTCCTCTTTGGTTTTTCTTGGTTTACAACTTGAGGCCATGTATCTTCTCATCCCACAGCTTGTTTGGGTGCTATGTTAGTACATGCTTGAGTTTCCCTTCTTCTGCAGTCCATATAATGCAGCATATACCCCAAGCTGGTGTGCAGTGCCAAAGATAGGTCTTTAGAAGACACAGATCTCAATGACAAAATGCATCCAAAAAAAAATACACAACAACACACAAAACTACAGGAAAATTCACATAAAACCACACAAAACACACAGAAAATGCACAAAAGACAATGATACAATGACGACCATAGCCATGATTGTAAAACTGGCCAGCACCATATCATTCATGACTACATGACTGATCCCTCTTTAAAAACCTGTCCCAATTGTCCTCCTAGCCATGGTCCATTTTGAGAAAAGCTGTCTGTTCAAATGAGGCTTTACAAAAGGACACCTTACAGTTTCCTGTAGACTCCTCTTAGACCTTGTTTGATGCAGAAACTCTAACAGGAACCAACCAGTCACTATGCATCTGAGGAGCATGATTTTTACATGTACCTGGTTCCATTTATATTTTAAATTACTGTATTTATGTCCAACTAAATTCATTGCTTATGTTGGTGTATGACACAGAAATGTACCTTTTAAGTTGCAAAAGCTGACCAAAACTTTATCAGGATGTCTTTGCCTCATCCTCCTGTCCTCCTTATAACAAGATCAGGGCCCAGATTCTCAAAACAACCTTGCTTTATCCTGTGGTTTAAAATTCTATTCTGGGAAGTTTCATTGAAAATGAAGAAGAATAGAGTCACAGTCCTGGTCTGAATGGTTCCTGGCAATAAAGTGCTCCTTGTGGATTAGAGTAATGATACAGAACTCCCTGCTCTTAATGGACTTAATATAACTTTATAAGACCCCTTTCACACAGCCTATCCCAGAAATGTTCAGGAAGGTTTGCTGCATGGGGTCATGGACGAACGCAAGCAGGAAATTTGTCACGACATCTGACCTTGCCCGATCTTTTTCTGCCTCTGTTGAGTTTTATGGCAGTTGGCATCCACAAGTGTTGCATTCCCACCATCTGCTGGACTGTCCTTTGCCCTGTCTATTCCAGCATTTGCATGGCATGTGTCTCTAGCGATTTGCCATGATTGTGTGACAAAGGCTTGAGTTCCGTCAACGTATATTTTTTCTCCTGTTCAGTGTGGTGGCAGTGTCCATTGCATTTACTGCGCTTAAAATCTTGCTCTGGCCATGTCTATACATCTACTGCACTCCTGCCTTGTCACACTTAGCAGCATGGAGAAATTTATGTTGCTGGTTTGGAGTAGAGTGTGTACATACAGTATTGAGTGAAAGACTTCGACCACATGGAGAACATAGTCAAGTGGTTGAGTACATAAAGATACATGATGTCGGCACCAGTAGATAAAAAGCAGCATCATGTATGAGCACCCTCATGATGATGACCACGTGTTCTTTGTCTCTGATGCAATGCATTCCTTTATTTTTTGAAACTTATCTCAGTTCATGCTGAGGCTCTGAGTTTAAGAGGAGAAATAAATAACTAAATGGGGCTGTGATGTTGTACAGTTTAGTGATTCTGTAATAAATAGAGGTACACATGGTCTGTTTTCCTTTTGTAAATGCACATGCGAGAGCAGAGAAAATTCAGGCAAATCTGTGAATGACTAGTTGCAAAGTTTTCAGTTCACTGCTCCAGCAATCTAAAACAACTCTAAAAAGGCTAGCTTCTAAGGAATGACTGTGGACTGTGTCTGTGTCTCCACATGATAGGCTGCTAAACCCGAGGTCGCTTTTAATCTCATATTTTTCAAAAAGATAATGGGAAATCAAAGCATCCATGGCTCCAGCACAAGCTATTGACTAAGTATTTGCCATGCAAGGAAAATGGATGTAGAGAGTTTATCTGTGTTTCTCTGCTTCCACACACTGCTATGGTTGAATGGGCCACTGCCATTAATACTGTGAGCACCACTTGGAGTGTTCACTCAAGTCAGAAAGCAGTCTGAAGGTCCCTCTATCAGGACCAGGACTGTGCAAATATGGAAGGTGTTTAACAGAAGCCCATATATAATTCCCTGATTTTTAAGGAATGGGATTGTTTTTTAATCATCTTTTTATTTATTGTTTAATTTTGCAGGAGTTTGTTCACTGCAGTGACAGCACTGCTTACGGAACAAGGAAGGGCATTAAACCTTCTGAATTCTGTCTTTTTTTCTCTCTCTTGAAAAAATAATCAGCCGAGCTGTGCAATAAGAGCAACAAAGGCTAGCGTAATGAGCACAAGGCTTTCACAGCACCATTATTAGCCAACACGGAGAGATGAGGGCCCTCGCACAATTACAAGTCCCGCACTTATCTTGTCGAAGCAGATTCTGCAGGGGAAAGAGAGGCTGTGTGTGTGTGTGTGTGTGTGTGTGTGTGTTAGTGGGCAGCAGGGTGCATATCCAAACCTTTAAACAAACTCAATAGACTACCAATCTCTGATGGTCAAATATTCTGTAAAATTCCACAAAATAAGCAGGACACCGTGATGTTTGCTGATTCCTATCATGTCATATGGGCAAGTCATTATTTCAGACCATGGCATGATGTATGTCAGGCCTTGTTAACCATTATAAAGTGCTGAAATGTCATGTAACGATGATGGATTGGGTCATACAGCATTTATTATGGCTGCAGCATCTGTGTTAAAGGGTAAACCCACACTGAATCACACAGGGCAGAACCTGCTGCAGGCAGATTCTGTAATTGTGGTACACATCATGTCTGTGGGATATGATATGTCCTATGATATACTTTTTAGAAAGTATTTTCCCACAAAATACCACTGCTTGTTATAGCAAAAGGTAAGAGGTAAAGGTATGCTGTGGAGTTTTTTTGTTTTTGTAAACAAACAGAGCTATTTTTACATTCACTGCTGCTCACCAGAAAGCATTATGTATATCCTTGAGGCCTCATAAAGTCATTTTCTTCCTCATAAAACATTTGCAGACCCGATTTTTGGAAGGTTTTCAGACCTGCTTTGTTTACATCCATTTGCTTGCTAGCAGTCTTCCACTTCCTTGCCTTTCTTGGCGCATCGCTGCATTTCAGATTTTCTGATTAGCATGAAAACATTGGCAGGACTTTGTGTCACCCGCTTGCATGGGCGTGTTTGTGCATATGCACAAGATGCAAACAAAACGGGGACCCACTTTTAAAACACTGCTCCATAGCAATGAATTTAACAGGGTAACTTTAATGCAAAAAGATGGAATAGAACTCAAAACCCTGTTTTTATCTTGTGTAGTGGAGAACATTAACTATTCATTCTAAATCACAACTTAAAATTTCAGGTTGCAATTCAGATTGTGTGCAAATGAAAAGAAAGTATTCTGGAAATGGTCGTTTCAGTGTCTGACATGTCTTAAATGTATTAATCATGACATGGGTTTGTCAGGCCCAGACTCACACAGGACTCAGACGCAGAGGATGTCAGTGAGCAGACTTTTATTATATCGAGACACCTCAATGCAGAGCAAACAAAGAGGGCTATGAAAACTGAACTATGAAAACACGCGACTATGGAGAAAACAAAAAACACTCCCAAGGAGGAAACTATCCGATACGCATATCTATCAAATTTATCACAAATCAAAATCACTCTCTCAGAGGGAAACCAAAACGGCTACAAAACATTAAACTAAAGACACTCCAAATGGAGGTAGAGCGATCAAGAGAAAGAAAGACAGAACAAAAAACTCTCCTAAAAGATGGAGGCTAGACTAAATACTACTATAACTAGATGAACAAAAAATCACTCCAAAGGGAGGCTAATCAAGAAAGCAAATAACTCTAATAACTATGAATTCAAAACTTGACTACAAAAATTACAACCAAAATCACTCTGACCGAGGAATCAAGACTAACAAGATACAGACTGTGGCTGTGGACTATGATGCAGGCTTTGGTGATCGGACACGAGACGAAACACTTCGGCACAAGACAAAGGGAAACGCAGACTATTTAAACACATGAGGGTAATGGGGAACAGGTGGACACAATCAGGAATCAGGGATGACAAACAGGTGACACAAGAGGAAGGGCAAGTGACCTGAAACGAGAGGAGAGTTAGACTTTCAAAATAACACAGGAAATGACAAGACAATAACCCAAGACAGAACGACCTCACCGCAGTGTGACAGGGTTCTTCTTAAAATTGCTGACAAACTAACTCTCTTTAGGATAAGTTTAGATGCAGCCGCACTGCTCTTCATGGGTTTATATTATCAGGCACATTTTCCTGCTGGTCACACCCCAATCTGTGATTCACTGTTGATTTACATCAAGCGCAACACTAACACATTGGTTCTTGTGGCCAATACAGTGCCATGATTCTTTCAAAACCAATCTGTGTCCATTGCCATGAAAGAACATGCGGATTTTCCTTCCAACCAAACTGTACAACATCTGATTTCCCAACCATAGAAAGAACAAATCAGCGGGGTTGTACGTTTGGACGGAAAACCTGCACACTCTTCCATGGCAGAGGGCTGAAGAGCCACCGGGGACATTGACAGTGTTCATTTGCTGAACTCATCATGTCGTAATTTAATCTGATTCATCACTGCATGTGTATCTCTGCCCTTATTTTCCATCTTTCCCATCATTCTCTGCAGAGACTTAAAGAGAAGATAATAAAAAAACAATTCATCAACCACCCAAACTCCTTGTTAAATAAGAAAAATTCTCCACTGTAAAATGTCTCCCTGTTGTGTCTGTGTGTGCTGTGCCTTGAAGCACAAAAACTTGAAATAACTGAATGTTTTTCACTTCTCTGAATAAATTATTTAATAGACTTGAGTGTGGCGACTTTGGATACATTGTTCGGCATGTCCCCCTTGTGCTTGTTAGCATGATAAGCAGGTTAGTCTGAACTTAAGACTTCCTGTAAGAGTTGATTTATAGCAGAGGTTATTGTGGAGAAAAATGAGGAACACAAAACATCATCAAAGCGAAAGCAGTACAATTTGTGTGTACAATTTGACCTGTGCAGAATTCATATATCACAGCTCCACATTCTTGTTAAACAACCCAAGTAAGGAAGACAGATACAGTAAAGTGTGTGGACAGGTCAATTTTGCATTCCGAAGGTCACTGCCCACTTTAAAAAGTGTGGGTGGGTTGTAGTGCGTGTGTGTGTTCGCTGGGGTCGTGGTTGTTTGGTAAAGTTCACTCGCTTGTATTTATTAGACTCTTCTTCAGCAGTCTTACAGCTTCAGGGTGAAATCTGCTCCAGTCCAAATTGCTGCATTGCCATTTGCTAGACAGCAAGGGAGAAAACCGTTTGGGATCTGGGTGGGTTAGGTTGCCGGCGTTGCCTTCAGCACAGGTGAGAATCATCAACAGTAATGTAGCGGTCCATATGCGCTATCTATTGCAGAACAGTCAAATCATGTGGCAACCTCTTCGGCCTTCTCAGGTTCCTGATTTCTTGCAAAAGACGGTCTTTAGCGACGTTGGGGTTCGAGGAACTTGAACTTGGAGACTTTGTCATCCTCAAGCTCATCGTCAAGCACATGGAGTGGTCACTGACCTCCCAATGCCAACTTTCAGCTCCTTTGTCTCGTTGGAAGAGACAGATTGTTGTCTGCACACCACCACTCACATCACAAATCCCCTGCAGGCTGATTCATTATAGTTGAATAGAGCGAATTGGCACATCATGTTGGTGTCCTCTGCGAACTTTCAGCTGCACTAGGCACAAGTCTTACATGCATATGGTAATATTGCTTCACAAAGGAAAAATCTGACTAATGACAATAATGACAGGGGATGGAGAGTAATGATGTGCAGGACAATGGGAAAAACCCAGTGCTTTATTAGAGAGACTGAGCCCTCAAGCCAACGGATCACTCCTCTACAGTGACCTCTTACAATGTGTGATTTAGTAATTGACATTCCCCCTCTGATGTTGATCCTGGCTTCTGGCTAGTGGTTCACTCAGCAGTATTCACATCATCCAATTCCTGAAAGATGTATTTAATCAGAAACACTTTGGCACCCTCTAAAAAGCTTGGGCAAACAAATGAAGATGTGGGTTGGCTTGTCAAATTTGTGAACAAAATCATTTGTTGGTATAGACTTATTTTTTGTGTCTTGCCATATTTTTGTCTTGAAGCTACCTTTGTCTTAGAGATATAGATTAGATGTCTCCATGGCATGGTGCACCCAGCAGCCTGGTCTGTTTCTTTTGTAACCATTAAAAACAACGATTGATGACGAAGTTTTGCTCCACGCCAAACAGAATTAGTTTGAAAGAGTCCCAACTTTCTCTGCTAACAGCTTTTGGGAGTTTCTCAGATGCACTGCTCCATAGCCAATTAATTGGAATGGATGGAAAGATTTGTCTGTGCTGCACCACAATCAAAAGATCCTTTAGATGTTCAGCAGTTCAGAAGAGGAAACCATAATGCGAGTCAATCACTGATCATCGTGGAACAACTGCACTGATTTATGGTTATCCTTTTCTGTTTGTAGCTTCAAGTCATCTCGACTGTTTTCTCAGCATATGCAAAAACTTGTTTTAGAGACGGCACTTGCATCTTCATTGCTAAAAAGCTTGAAACTTTGAAATGGATGCAACACAGAGCTTGTTTACTGTCGAGCAGAAACGTGGGGGACTACATCAGTGTTCCATGCTTGGCGCTCGCTCACTGACACTTTTAATGCTGGTGCCAGAGAGGAAATATAGTAGGTGACCTAACACGGAGGCTTACTACTGATGGTCACAATGAGAAGGCTCAGTGTCAAAGCCATTATACAAGCCTCTGAGAAAATACACACACAAATCAACCTCTGCCACGATGCCAAGATTTTTGACTCCACACACAGCCTTGGGGGAGATTTCCCTTTTCAGCTTTTCTCTTCTTCTCCCAACCAGAACCAGTTAAAAGATTGGGATTTGATATGCCATCACTCATCTCGTGCCTGATTTGGATGACAGGCGGGTTCAGGCGCCACAGTGGAGCTGATGCACACCAAGCAGAGAGAAAATTTCGGAGCTCCGGAAGATTCCCCACTGAGCAAAAAGGCAATCATTAGGAATTAGAAAGGGGTGGAGGAAAAGGGAAAATAGTTCGGGGGAACGGGGAATAAATTTAATGGCTAGCCAATAGGTATTGATTTTTATGTAAATTTCTACACAGCAGAGAAGCGCCTGTTCTGTCATAGGCTATCAGGATCCAAAATAAGACTGAAACAGATGAGGGGATATTATTCAATATTTGTTGTGTCTACTATTTTTCACTATTCTGCATCTCCCTGCTCTGCTACCTCTCGGGTCACTGACAGTTTCTCATTCACTAACGCTTCACCTTTCTCTGTCTCATTCTCTTTCCCTCTTATTCTCTCCCTCCCTCCTCCATCCCCTTTGTATTACTGCCAAGCAGTCAAATGGATGTTGGCATATTTTAGAGCCCTGTTGTCCAACTCTCTCTCATGCGCAGGCCAAGTCCGTGGCTCAGCAGAGTGCAACTTGGCAGCCGACGAGACAAGCACACAAAAGCAATTAGCCCGGCCACCAACAGTCGCTTGGAGAACCGTGCATCCGTTCTGTTCACAAGTCAAATAGAGAGTGTTATTTATATCCAAAGGTCAGAACCCTCTGTGTCAGAGGATTTCAGATCTGCTAATTTGGGATGGTTACACTGCGGGCTCAAAAAAACAGAAGTCCAAGCAGAGTCATGTTGAAAGGGCAGGGCTGTGACAATGCCACCTCCCCCTGCACATGCATGCAAGCACAGCGGAGGTTGAAGCTTGGCGGAGTTAAAAGATCAGGATTTTAACAACCTCCCTCACACACACACACACACGCAGACATAAAGTGCACGGGCACGCGCATCTGAGCAAAGAGGTCAGTCAAAGCAGCGCACTGTTAAAGGCAGTGGAGTACGACAACCTCAGAGGGCTGACTGCCCTTGCTGTCAGAAAAGATGGCCCTCATCTCACAGTCTTTGTTCCGAACAAGAGAGGAAGCAAAGCGGACAAAAATGACAGCGGAACCTAAGAATAGTATGTGCTGCTGGGATACCTGAGAGTAGCTGGCCTGATGTGACGTGCTTGGCATGAATGTACTGTCAGAGTTTCTGTGCAGAGCCACATTGATAAATAGTTGTTTCTGAATCTGTGATCGTGGAGGCTGTGTGAAAATTAGCAGCTAAGGTGTGAAAATGGATAGCTGAAGCTATATTATAACAATTTCCAGGTTTCCCATGGAATCAGTGATGTAAATTCAGTGCTATTTGTGTACAACGATCCCCCATCCTGTGTTTAATAGTGATATTTTCTGCACAGTTAAAGCTAAGACTGCTTCTGTCTTGCACATTGGAGCACAAATTCCAGGTGGTCCATGATGTCTGCAGAGAATATACACATCATATACCTCCTGATTTTCACAGTTACAAACATACCCCTGAACAACTCCTTGATATTTCAGAAATTCAGGAAGTCATGCAGCTTTTGCTTTCCTTTGTTATTTAGGTACTGCTCAATAAATGCAGACTGCCCATTATTCCAAAACACCAATAGTCCAAGAAATGTCCAAAAAAGACCTGCCCAATGTCCTTCTGATTAGCTAGTGTTTGTTGCTTGGTTCGATCGTGAGGGTTAGAAAAAAATCAAGTCAATCAGAGTCAGGATAGCGGCAGGTCTTCACTGAATCTGGAAAATGGTTTTTGTTGCAAAACGAACACTGCTAACAAACTGAGAGAGCTCACAGGCGTTGAGTGCCGACGTATCTGACGGCTAACTGATCTGAATTTGTCTCCGTATGCCTGTGATGGCAAGAGAGGTGTGATATGAACACCTGTGCACATGCCAGAGTCTTACTCAGTCAGGTGCTAAAATGTGGTTTGCTGCTGATTCCCTTGAGATTATCTCTAAATGCGAGTGTGTTTATTTGTTTGTTTGTGTTCTCAAGCGCTGATCTAATTGATTATTGCTTCATTAAGAGTGCCACCTGTGGGATTTTCTACATCTCTAGCAGTAAAGTACGACCACCCTTATCAAAGCACTGTTTTAGCAGGTTTCACATCACTGTTAAAATCTGTTAGATTTTAAGTCTCAGCATCTCCATCTTTAGCATCAATTGCTAATACAACTTGTGATTTATGATGACCACTCTTTTTCAGTGAGCAGAGGGCCTGGGGCTGACGATGTCAGTCAATACCTGCAATATTGCCTCATTTGCAGCAGCTGTCAAAGTGACTTACACCCGTGCACACGCATGCATACACATGCACACACACAAACACACCTCCCCCACTGTCAAAGTAAATTGGGTGCATGTTCTCTAAACCCTATTTATGGGTCTCCCATTGTTTTTCTTGATGCAGTGTCTGACACAGGGAATAAAGGGCAAAATTCATCCACCCATCATCCGGGGAGAGAGAAAAAAACACATATTTATTTGAAACTGAGAGAGAGACAGAGATGGACAGACAGGACAAAGAAGACGGAAAGGTTGAAACAGACTGGCAGGCATAAGAAAGAGATAGATGGATAGAGAGACCGAGAGAGTGAGAAGGTGAGACAAACACATAGACAGACAGAGGGATAGACTGCATGCCATGAACTCAGCTGTCACTCCCCCCACCTTCCTCGTCTCAGCTTCCTGCCACTCATAGCTGATGACAGGCCCCATCCCGTCTCTGCCTCCGTCACCTCAATCACACAAGGACCTGATACTGTCATCACACTCTGAGCGCCATATCAAACTGGTACACTGCTATGTGTGTGTATGTTTGTGTGTACCTGATTGGGTATGTGACCCCTTGCTGGGGACAGAATGCGTTGGTGTGTAGGGGTGTATGGGTGTGTGTGCAAATGCGTGGTTGTGTGTCTGCAGTTTGACAAGCAAGCCTTCTTGAGAAAAGTCTGTCTGACTGCCAGTCTATCTGACAAGCTCCCATTCTGAGGAAAGCCTATGGATTAGACCGGGCCAACAAATACACCCGTCGTAAATCTCCGTTGCTTACACCAGGACAGCAAATGCTTCGATCTCTGCACTGCATTGAATACAGATCTAAATCTGTGACGTGGAAATTCAGCTCTTTCATGTCTCATGGCAACATGTTGGAAACATGAAACATGGATGAAGGACACTTTGCCATCAGTTAGCATATCTGATGATGATTATGTATTAGGATTTTCATCGTATATTCTTCTCAACAATCATTCGGGTTTTTTTTCTTGAGCACTTGCATTTTTCTTCTCCCACTATTTGCTTCTCAAGGTGTTTCTTTGAATCACAGGCTTTTTTTTTTTTTTTTTTTTTTTTTCCTGAGAGCTTTTAGCCCTTTATATTCCCCTTGTAAGTCTTCGCTATTAAGCTCTTCTAATTGTGATTCCAAGTTGGAAATTTGTTGCCCCCTGCCTTCTACTTCCTCAGCAGCTGTTGTAAGAGACACGTTTTTTTGTCCTTTTTGTGTTTGAAACACTGAAACCTGTTTAGTTTTTCACTACTTTTGTATACCACTGAGTCTATTATGGTCTAAACAACTTTGTGTTGAACAGAAATGAACTGAGCAGGAACGAGAACAGAACAATATCTGTTCCATGTGCTTTGTTGTTGAACATCAGACAAGAAGTGACAGCACATCCTAAAAGAGTTCTGCCCAGAAACTGGAAGATCAAAATGAAACATCATAGTCACATCACATACAATAACGTAATGCGGGGCTGCTCTCACTCTCACATTAATTGACAGGCTTTTAAAGGGGAATTCCATTAATTGAGCCAGTACTTTCCGTGACTCTGGAGGAGCCTCCTATAATCCCAGAAAATACCCTGATAATGTCGTCAGGGTTGTTTGAGATTTAACATGAGCAGTGGTGTGCTGGCCATCTGGTATAATGGGACAAATCTTCATGGGCCAGTACACTGGTGGGCTGGTGAACCATTCACCCATAAAGCTTACGCTCGCTGTCCAGTCCAGTCTGGCAGTTTGTGAGTTCTTTTCTATGCCCCAGAGTGGTCAAAACTCAATGTTAGGTTTTATTACAATAGATATGAATGGTGCCACACAGCATCAACAATTAGCAGCTTTAATATTGCATGGGGAGACTTTGCAGGCACAAAGCACCTGCACAGTTAATCATAGCTGCAGAAAAGATGTGAATGAATGTTCTTGCCCTTGATGACTACTTACAGACCCTTAAAAAGTGGCCCTATAGGCTTTAGCTACTTTTATTAGCACTGATATGCTTGTGTATACTTATCCAAGCAGTAGTCACGAGTCAGGTGTGGAGTCTGGACCAATGAAAAGTATTTGCACTAACCCCTAACCTTTTGCACTCTGTAGGAAGCCTGCTTGACTGTAGACGCTGTACTCAGTCACACGTCCCAATGCCTCCTCTGAATGACCAACGCATAAGGTTTTAATAGTGCAGAAGAGAGTACAACACAATGACATAATTAAAAGAGTGCGAGTCAAACAAAATAGAAAACATGATCGCAATATGGCCTTTGTGTTTGTTTCATGTGTTAATTTAAGAAAGGTTACAGTCTCCTCATGCCTCCACACTGATGTCCTCAGTCAAGCAGAAGCTTCAGTGGATGAATGAGTCATGAATGTTGTGATTCATTTCCACTTTTCTACCCTGTATTTGGAGCTTCCTTATTTCCAGCATGTCTCTGCAAATTGAAAATGTGCTTGAAAGCGGGGGATATCAAAGGCATCTTCAGAATCTTGTCAGGGACCAACTGTGTTCTGTTAAAGGACAAAAACATGTGTGGTGGCTGAACTCTTGGCCTTCTGAAACCCAATTAATCAAACTTTAAAAGAAATCTTTGCTACAGCCTTAAGCAAAGTGGTTGGATATCTGTTTTTAGTGTTGTGTTGATACCTGCTCCTTCTCCTCCCAGTTGTTTTCACTGCTGCTCACTTGGCCTCTGTTTCGGTTGCCCCTCTGAACCTTCCCAAGGCAAGGTTCTTGCCCTATTGAAGTCCATGCACATATTCAGAGAAATGTCCTTTCCTGCCTGTGCAGGGTGTCCCATTTTTAAAATATAAGTTATGGATTTATTCATTAACTTTCATTATGTCCACTCAGAGGACACAAGAGGAGACAAGGAGGAGAGGAGCTTGTGTGCGTATCTCTATCCTCGTATATGGACAATGATGTGGAGGATTATGGCTAACCTTTAGTTTTGGCCATTTTAAGATGATTAATTTGCCAATGTGTTTTTAGCTGGAGGGCAGATGCAAGCAGAGAAAACTTATAATTGCCTCAGTACTGCATACCCTTCTCAATGTCAGGCCTATGATAGAGAGCCCCTATTCAACAATGCCTAATCTAGTAGGGATTTAATCAGAAAACTGATACAGTTGAAAAAACAGGGTGAGGTCATTATAATTAAGTTATTCTCCTTCCACTGACATGTTTTCTAGTTTGAAAAGGCTTTTCATATCAACGCACAAGAGCTTAAGAATTCATAAGAATACCATCTTGTGTATGTGACTGGATCTTATCTAATATCTTGTAAAAGGCAGACAAGGCTTCATATATTTGGCTTCATATGAAAATGCTCATATTTTGGAATTACGTGAGACTGTGCGCTGGGTATTTGCAGCCTATAAGATTATATTTAATGGACTTCTGGATGGATATTTGTTTCTCAACAATAAAACATATCATCTGTTTTTCTCAGTTACAATAAGAATTCTGTGCTGGATTCCCTCTGGACTTTTTTCAGATTTACATACAGACAATGTCTTGATTCGCTGCTTGTGTTTTAATGTGAGATACTGGTTTATAGCTGTTTTTATCTGTTCTGCTTTTCTGAACAGCTCGTTTTCTAGTGTATCTCATATTCTATCGGAAAGGGGTATTCCAGTGATTTAGTGATGCATTTCAGACGGATGATAAATAAAAGAATAGTCCAAATTATTCTGCAGAGGCCAAGACATCCTGATTTTTAGTCCCTCGTATTCAGAAAAGCTGGACCTTACATTTCCATTCATAGCAGTGAAGTATGTTTTTATGCATGCTGACCGACAAAGTTGGGAAAGCTGCATTCAGACCATATCTTGGTAAAACTGCCGTGATTGGCAGTAACAGTGTAACATCGGTCTACTATATGTGCTTCTGTTTCTGCTGGACTCCTTTGTACTTAAAAAAAAAAAAAAAAAAAGTACACCTAACTGCTGCTCCCTGTACTCATTGCTGTGGCTATACTTGCCTCTAACTCCTAGCAGCTCGGTTGGCTCTGCAGTTTGCAGCCCTTTTAAGGAAAGAGTCTGCTCTGCCTGAGAGCTCAGAGCACTGGGGAATTGGACCCAGCACTGTCCCAGTAAACACAGCCGGTTTGGAACTGAACACAGCCTCCGAGACTGAAGGAGGCTGACTTGACCACAGAAACGACGGTCCCGACGTGATATGCAGCGGCTCCAAACGGCATGAGTCTGACTCATCTAACCAGTTGGTGATTGTTGTGACAGTGGAAAGGTTTCATTGTCGCAGTTTGAGTAAAGTGTGTTTTACAATGAGTGAACAAGGAAATAACGCATATCTTAGGTCTGTCAATGAGAGAAACTTTAATTCAGAAGGTGGACTGCTGTGTTTTTCTGTTACAATGTTTCCTTTCTTGACATTTTCTGGGTTTATTTTGTTTATTTTACTCAAATAGAGAAGAGAGCAAACTTGCCACTTGCATACATCTCCCAGCTGAAACTAAAGCAGGGAGGCCTGACCTTTGCTCTTGGCTCTTGAGGTACAAAGTGGTATTGCGAGATGGGATGGGTCTGGGCTAGCTGGATAGCATGCTAACTTCAGCAGATGTGTCTGCAACACAATACACACACATCTTTGACATAGTGTCAGAAGTGTTACTTCTTCACATTCTCTTCAGGTTTTTTAAACTAAGATTTTGACCATATGTTTTAATTAGCAAAATATTCTTGTGAAGAAAAATGCATTTTAACGCCTGGTGTCTTAAGTCTGCTAATAGAATCCATGTTTCGATCTGCTCCAGCTCGTGTGACATCTCCACAACAGTGGCAATTAAAAACAGCAACAATATAAATAATACCAGTGCAGCACACATTGCATCCATCCTTAGCCATGCTATTTTATCCTCATCTTGTTGCACTCCTCTTGTGCAATCCTTGTCCTCATTTGCATTTTAATTCCTGTGCTTGTGCGGCTCGGCGTGGCTAATCCTGTGCTAACCTAAATGAGGCCTCTGTTCTCAGCTAAATAGTGTGTGTTCCTGTCTTGGCCTCGCCGTCTCACTCTGAGAACCCTCTTTCGTTCCTGTCAGAAACGCACACATGTATTTCCCGCACACGTGAGGAGCACTTTGCCGCACACACACACACACACACACACACACAGAGCCATGTAAGCACAAACACACAGACAGGCAGACACACATTTATCAAAAAGGCTGGAAATCTTTATTTCTCTCTCAAACACACCACATAACCTCATTTCTTTTTTTCACAAGGCATCATATCTCGGTGAGGAAGACAAGATAGCCAATTAAATCAGTCCTCGCACTTTGTGTGTATGCTATGCAAATACTCCTGCAGCTGAGGGAAAGAAAGGGGTGACAAATTCTGGCTCTCAGCTCCCTCTCTCTCCTCTACCTACAGTAAAAAGGTGCTTAGATGGAAAGAGGATTACAGCTTTGCTACCCACCTGAGACGCCTGTTGGGGGCTTTATTGTGTTTGTGCGTGAAAAGCCCTTTTACTAAAGTGCTGACGAGCCATGGCGAAATGCCGAGACAGAGTGAGAGAGATGCAAATTGTGCTGTTGGTGAGTGCATCCTGATTGTATTTAGATAATGCTTAACACAGCAGCTGTTCATTTAGGTGTGAATGTGTGTGTGTTGTGTGATATAAAGTGTGCACACAGATGCACGAAGGCAGGAGCCGCTGTCTTTGTGCACCCAGGTGTAAATACATCTTCTTGTGTGAAGTTTGTGTTCAGTCAAATACAGTTTGGGTGGTGCATTTGTCACCAAGCCCTGCTGCCTTAAAAGCTCTCCGCTGCCATTGCTTATCCCCAGGTCCGAGACAATGCACTTTTTGCAACCCCTCCACCCATATGCCATATTTGGATCAAGTCACTCCAGGCCTGGCTCCTTGTGCACCATTTTGGATCCCAGTTCAAGACCCCAGTCAGTTCAAGCATGAATGATTTAATGTGCTTCTACCATGACAGGAGCTTGTAGGATCAGTCTGTGCGAGACAGGTTGGTGTTCCATGTTAATCAAGTAATCAAGAATCAGTAAGCAATATGTCTTGTCCTCTGGTGTGATTTAAGTCTGTCTCTAAAAGTTTACTTGGCATAAATGACTTAGGAAGAACTGTTTCAAGGTTTTTGCCATCCTTGCCATACAAGCCATGGTCGTCTGGTATGTCTGACAGAATCCTGATGAGCCGGCAGACTCACTGGCCATAAAATCAGGACTTTTCAAACCTTTTTCCCTCTCCTGTTTGCTGTTTGGTCAAGGTTGCCGCCTGCTGTGCTGACTGCTGGGCCAATCATTTGCCTTTAAACGCTTGTACTGGTGTGTGTCCGAGTGATGGAAAGAGGATGAGTGCTGTTTTCAAAAACACATTGTGCATTTGGCTGTTGTTTGCCACAGCACTGATATTGTCATGCTGCTTCATTTATTATTTTGAGAAATATTACCTGGCCCGTGAAGTTTTTATTAATCACACGCTCTGGTCTTTTTCCAGTACATAATAAATCAAGAATATATTTGGGGATAACCAGTCAGCCTTTGCTTGTTGCTGACTATGACTTGCTTTAACTTAAAGGAGTACTCCACTGATTGTATATGTCAAAGTCAATTTACTAGCCACAAAGAGTACTACACATCCTGTAAAAAACACAGTTATATAATATCTTACATGGTTCTGGAGGCGCTTTGCCAAATCTGAGAAAGTCCTTGAAGACTGCAATTTTTTATCATAAATCTTGTTGCATCGAGTTTGAAAGATGTAGGCTTTTACCAGGCAAGAAGTATCTAACAAAAGATGCTATTGAATTGCATTATGGGGAATGTGGTATCTAGAATGTTTGAAGCTTGATCCATATTGGAGATTAAAAGTCTGGATATCTCAACCTCTGGTGCATCCATTTTGTCATAACCCTTTTAGAGAGACTGCAATTCATAATATTTGGTTCAAATGTACTGGGAAATGAAAAATGCAGGAAATAAAACAGCTTGTCAGGAAAGTACGGATGCTCGGACGCCAGTATCAGGCATCAGGTCCGAAGCTGTGCTCATGCACTCACAATTATAATCATAAAATTATTCCGATACAAATGCACCCATTTCCACTTCATGGCAAGGCGGTGTTAACCTCTCATCAGTTGCGAAGGTAGGCAGAGGAAGAGTGATGTTAGCAAGTTTGGAGCTATTTTAAGACTAGTGATGATAGCAAAAATAGTGGAGGCTGCAAACTAAGCTTTGCTAAATTGTCAGGAGGAGCAGTGAAAAGTAACTCCTTGCAAGAAGCAATTTGATAAAACACCCAAAGAACCAACACAACAGAGTTCCAGGAGTTTGCTACTGCTAACAGCGGGAAACGACAACAACTAACTTTGCAGCAAATGCAGAAAATGTCCAAAGACAAGCCATGGACAGTAAAAGTAACAGAAGCTCTTACCCAGAGCATTGCTCTTGATGACAGTCGTAGATAATACTAGATTTTGTCATCTTCTCAGTGTACTGGATCCGAGGTGTAAGATTTCCAGCTGTCACCACATTGCAGAAACCGTGTTACCAAAAGACTGTCAGCGAGCAGAAGCAGGCTCTGGGAGTAGTTGAGTGTGAATATGAGCTCCCTCACCACCAATCTCCCTGGTGGACACTTCTGGAAATAACCCTTAACTGTTTTGGCTCCCTTTGGGGAGTTAACCCAAAAAGTGAGCGCCTGCTATGTGATTCCTGCTGTGACTGTTCTTCAGGGACTTCTGACCAGAGAACCAGACAAGTCTCTCCAGAGATGCTTCACTGAAACAGAAAAGCAAGTACTTGTGCTTTGTCTGTAAAAAAAAAAAAAAAAAAAGTAGTATGTTTGCATCCCTAAAGAAGAGTGTATTGCATCACTGGTAGGTTTGCAGACATGCACGCATGTCCTCGTGCGCTTGCAGGGTGCTCCATTGCCCCACAAGTGATCAAAAAGTACCTTGAAGTTCATGTTCTGTGGATCTTAAATCTAGATTTTACACTTGTCACTGTCAAGACAACTTAATGACATATGTTCTGAACAAGAAAGCATTATTACTGCATTGATGTTTCATGCCGACAATCTGTCATTCATCAAACAGACACATGAATGACTATGGAATCAATTCCAAAACAAGAATCCATTTTTGGACGCGTTTAATTTTGTGTTTTAATGCCATGTTCAAGCAGGTCAGAAATGGAGCTGAAGCAGGAAGTAAATTTACTTCAGTTTCATTCCAGATGGACAGATAAGTAAAAATTTTGCATTTCATACCTGATCTTTGATCGCAAACACCTATTATTTGCTTGAAGAAGGCAGCTGCATGTTTATACGCTAAGAGGGAGAATACATTGATTTATCCACTCTTAACACACACACACACATACACACACACACACATCAGAAAGTGCACAACCACAGAGTGAAAGCTCATTGAGTAAATGTGGGTTTTCAGCTCAACTCATTCTGGTTTGCAGCATCAGTTAAACACATAAATGTTAAATCTCAACCAAGGCCACGCATGAAAATGAACAGTAAGGGGAACTGGGGATAAAGATTGCTTTTTCCACTTTTTTTATCTCTTTTTTTAGATACAGCACAGTCGGAGTCCAAGCACTCCTCACTCATCATCATTAACATGGCCTACAGGAGAGAGTGGGGCAATGCCTCATTTGCCAGCCCCTTTGTAACCCTCTTTAGCTCCCCACCCACCGGCAAACAGCCCGCCATCCACTCACTCCCATTCTCTCTCTTTGACACCCCCTGCTCTTTTTTTTCCACATCCCTTATTTCACTTTCACACGCGTCTGGCAAGGCCACAGGTTGTGCATCGAACAGGACCCAAGCAGTGGAAAGCATCAGCGACTGTGCTGCGGCCCATTTGGCATTCAACTCAGCCTCCACTCTCAGGACAGCGGGCTCTGCGGGGACATCACAGTGTTAGAGGCTTTTAACATTCTGTAGACGACTCAGCACCGAGAGAGAGAGCGGGGGGAAGAAATACAGCGATGGAGGACAATAGTAAAAGCAGATAGAGGGGTAAGAGAGAAACAGAGGATGATTCGGAGGGCAAGGAAAAGTGAGAGGAAGAGTGCGAGAAGGCAGGCATTTTTGTTTGTGTTGAAACGCTCCAAAGTGAAACATCGTGCCCTTGTGTTGATCCTCGACTCGTCTCCCTGCGCAATTACAGTGCATAGTAGATTTTAGAGTGTGAGAGAATAGCAGTGGAGTGCACTGCGAATGCTCGGGTGAACATGAAGAATGTGTTTTTCATCTTCATCCCGCCAGTGCCATGCCTACTTTTGACGCTGGTTAAGTGTCTGGCATGGCAAATTGCATTGTAGGGTGCAGATATACGAGACTATATTCAAATACATTCTCAACCAAGTCTGATCCTCTCATTTTCTGTGCACTCAGCCTCCCATACAGATGCATCTGGAGGCGACGGAGCTGCTGCTGAGCTACACGCCTGTGGCTGGAAATCAAAACTTTTAAAATATAAATTTTCAATGCTTACTGAGCTACATCTTATCAGTCAATAGCTTTTAGGCCTAATAGGCATCGAGAGAGAGGGGAGAATGGTGAGCTGGGCAGAGTAAGTGGAGGTCCTTGAGTGGCTGTTTTATCTTTCAAGTGGTATAAAGTGGTGACCTACAACATGACAAAGCTAAAATGTATCTTATGCGATGCATCTGATGCTACATTTAAGAGCTGTGGCAAAGAATAAAAACTCAGCTTTGCTTGAATTGATTGCATGAATTGTTTGTGCAGATTCTACTGTCAAGTAGCTTTTTACAATTAGCTCAACTGTACGTACTGTCATGATAAATGGTCGACCTCCACGTGAGACTTTTCATTGAAAGAATTACTCTCTGCAATGTTTCACACCTTAGGTGGCAAAAAACAAAGGCAAATCACAGGCATAGAAACTCCCTCTTTACCTTGGGATTAGAATGAGTGGCAAAATAATCTCCCTTTTTTGGGCCTTTAACCACGTCACATGGTGTTTAAGAGCAAATGAAAATATATTTATTTAAATCTACTTTAAATTTAAAATGACTCAACTCTCATTCCAGCTATTTTAGCATCTTTCAGCTCATTGTTATGGTTTCCAGCCACAGCCAGATGCTACGTACGCTACCTTGCTGGCATTAACTGTGGGCAGAAAAGTTAGCAGCCTTTAACTTTCTATCATAAAGCAGAAGCTTGATGGCGACATATTTCCTCAGGAGTTAGTGGAGACCAAATGATAGCAAAAAGCAGACCGAATATTGGACTTTCATTCATTGGGTGGCCAGAAACACAACTGAAAATGAATGGTAACATTTCCAACAGGATGTGTAAATAGGCAGTTGTTTGCTAACATGTCCTATAGGTGATCATATGTCAGTGTTTTCAGTTTGTTCATCTTTAAAACAGGTGGTAACAGCAAGTGCATTTTAAAGATAAAGGTCTGAGAGCTCTGTTTGAAAACCTGCTTTGACTTCACACTGTCAGAAATGTAGCTGGACAATACAATACTGAACTCATTATTTAATGTTAGATCAAGTGCCCACACAAATATACTTCATTCTTCCACAACAGTATGTTCATTCTCTGCCAAAGCCTTGTACATGGGGATGTGTTTGAATGCCACTGATTAAGTCAGAATCAGCTTGTTGCAATGAAAGCTAGTAGAGGTAGATGTGATTACTGAATGCAAATACATAGAATGGCTATGGCCTGCTGGGCCATAGCTATGTTTGAGAACAATGGAATCCTGCCTTCATGCATTGTGGGCTTTGAAGGCTGATTCTGATGGTTTTTTTTAGCCAGCTTCTCAGCTCTCCGCTTTCAAAATGTGAAATCATTTGAAGTGAAATTAAAGCTGTGGCAAGTGCAACTGGAAAGAGGAAACACTGTGCATTTTCCCATTCTGCAAGAACAAAAGCCTGCTGTGACATCTGAATATGCTGGTGAGTGTGAAAACTCCTTCAGGCATTTGGCGAGAGGTTTCAGGACATGAAAAGTAAACAAAAATGAACTGAACCTATTTGTCATGCAGTTTAATGTGCAACCGGCTGATGTGCCTGACAGCCACCAAACATGAGATCATTGAGCTGCAAAGAAAACGGTGCGCTCAAAGTGAGGTACACCAGCGTCCCTCTGCTTGAGTTCTTTAAACTGTATGTATGTCCTGAGGATTTTCCCGTTTGGAGGAGACGTGCACTGAAGTTTGCCTCTCGGTTTGGGACAACCTACTGCTGTGAGCAGCTCTTTTCAAAATCTTGCAAAGACTGAAGAAGAAGAATGGCTGACCCAAACCTGAAAACCAGCAGCAGCACCATTAATACCATCTGACATCAGATGCCTCGCCAAGAGAAGCAGCTCCAACGATCGCAGACGTTCCAGTGATCAAACAGATAAGCGAATGTATGAAATGCTGATATTTATTTAGCTATTTTTTAAGAAATCAGAAGATTTTCTAGGCTTTTTGGTGGTTCATCAAAATGTTAATCGGGGGGATGCAATGGGATTTGTCATAATAACGAACTCAAGGAATACAACTATAAGTCAACTATAAGTTTCAAATAAATGAACCAAATTAATCATCAACAAAATCAAAATGTTAAACAGTTGATCTGTCGGTGCAGACAATAAAAGTTGAATAATGCATAAAGTGAAGAAAGAGGGTCCTTGATGTTCACTGGTGTTTCTGCAGCACACCTTTTCAGAGCTCACCTGTCACGCCTGTCACTCTTAGCAGTGTGGGCGGGACTGTGATGCCTTTAACCTTCAATTTTTTCGTTTGGTTTGTAGATGAAACTGGAGGCACTCTTTGTTCAGCGGGCGGTTCATCTTTCGGTTTTCCTACACAAGCTGCTTTTACCTCCGAGTGAAACATAAAACGCGTTGCTTCAAGGTGATTTTTCCGACCCCATTTAGAACCACGGATGTTTATTAAAAGCTATCTGTGGGATGTGTTAACCATACTGTGGCTTTGTATTCCCATCAGGTGCATAGATACAGGCCACCCCGCATATGCATTTGATAAATCCCCTTCCGGTCATCAGTTTCTATCAGCAGTGGTCACCTCAATGTCCTACAGACTACATCTTGCTGGTATATTTTCAGGAGTTTATGGCCCAGGGAGCAGCAGCAGGCACTAAGCACACTATATCAGTGTTTTGAATCATATTAAACGTCTAATGTAAAACTTATCTGCTAGCTAGAGGCAAAGCTACTGTATACTGGCCTTTGACCAGTCCCAACTGGCTGATTAGCATTTCCCCAGTGCACACTGAGTCCAGCACCTGGGCTGGCGCCACATACAGTACAAAGAGCTGGCTGTGTATTTCCAAAGGTCAGAATGCAGCAGCAACAGAAATGTACAGATATTTTCATTCCGGCAACCGCTGTGCAAGCTAATATAGTCTGTAAGATACATAAAAAGGAGAGGGAGCAAGCTTTTCAGCATGAATGCTGCGAATGCACACAGCAGAGTGTTTTTAAACTTTTTATTCTGTTGACAAGTTGATTATTCAAGCATGAGTGCAAAAAATGGCCAGTTTCTTTCTTGGTCTAATCCCGCAGTTTCATATAGGATACAGTTTATGATCAGTAAAATCCTAGACATCATGGTTACGCATCCCTTCTCCTTGTCTAGCTCTCCCTTCTTGTTCCCTATGGTAAGGCAATTCTCTGCTTTCCAACTGCAAATAGGATCTCTCTTTTCTTCTGCCTTCCTATTTATCTGCCAGCCGTCTCCTCCTCACAACGATGCTCTGATTTCCTCTTCTCCTTTCACCTCTCTCCCCGTGGCTCCCCTCCTCGCCTAAACAAAGTCAGCGTGGGTGTGATTGGGCCTAAATTTGCATTAACAAATCGTGCAGGCTGTTGCAGCTTGACAGCGGTGGCGGCGGCGGCGGCGGCGGCGGCGGCGGCACTTTTCGGATGATTCAGCTGCAGGTGGGTGTGTGTCTGTCTCTGTCACGTCGACACTGGGAGTGTGTGTGTGTATTTCAACTTCCCTCTGCGGGCGTCCTACTTCCCAGCAACCAGTCACACACACACACACTCACACATTCTTACACATACCCAAATGTGCTTGACGTATTAATGCTTTTGGAAATATTAGCACGCTTGCTGCTGTGCCTGCCAAGGATTACTCCATCTGCAACAGCCCTTTCCAACCCTAATGAGAATTCATGTTACATTTTAAACAGCCAAGGAGATGTCGGCTGCCTCGCTATCATCCTTTCACTCCTTTCAGCCCTGTATTCCTATTTGACTCTGAGGTGCCAAATTCAAATTCATTTTCAGCGAGAAGAAAGTACATTCTAAAATACCTATGAAGCATGAGAATGCACTTAATCCAGCAAATATGTGCGCTGTGTTGGTTTTGCAGTTTAATGGAGCAACTGTATTATTCAGATAGGCTTGTCTCAAGGTTTGTACAAATGAGAAATGGCAAATGAGCGTGAAGCACGGGCAAAGTTTCAGCTCGACTTAAAAGTACACCCAGCTTTCCAGAGGAGATCCAAGCGAGGCTCCGTTTATGAATATTCGTGTGGAAGGAGTGTGAGTATGCGCTTTGCATGTGTGTGTGCCTATTGTAATGAACAATAAATACTCTTATTTCCCAGAGAAGTGCCGCATATTAATAAGCTTACAAGGCGAGTCTCAATTTGTGTTTGTGTGTGTCAACATAGCTCAGCTGAGCGCCTTATGGGGAAATAAAAGACATGGCAGCACATCTTCACCGTGTGCTGCTCTCCACTTGCTCTCTTTGTTTCTTTTTTCAAAGTGTGAACTGTTAGCAGGACGCCATCCTGGCAGGACAAAAGGAGGAAGGAGAGGAAATGGAAATTAGAGCTGATGTGAAAGAGCATCGAAATGAATGCTCGCAAATGAATTTCCTGCTTGCACCTTGTGCTAGATACTTTTATTTCTCCTTTGCTCAGCATGTGTTGGTTGTGTCAGTGCATTTTGGCTCCATGCTACCTGGTGACTGACATAATATGGGCAACACTTTCAGCCAAATTGCTCCGGAAGATGCCTTAAATGACACCTAATTTACCTGGCATAGCATTTTGGATGTCTTCTCCCCTGCTGACAGACTTTTTGCCTTGTAATGTCACCAAAAGCACTACCTGCTATATTACATCTTTCCATCTCAGCCTGGTCGAGCATCTGTAGAAATGAGATTGGTGACATTTGTAAAATTGCGATACAAAATCAGCATTATCACGAACAACCAGGGAATATCTTCCTCAGTTACACTCAAAGCAGAGTCCACACACACACAGGCATATATGTTTTTCTATACATTTTGCCCTTTCATCCACACACGCAGTTTTAGGTCAAGTTTTTTAAAAACGGTGCAGTGTAGACGTGATGAGTTTGTCACTTGTGATAGCGAGTGTGTGAGCGGTTAAGTCCTTTGTTCCCGCGAGCGATTTTGTGTGATGGCAGACGTGGCCAAAATAGCGCAGGTGCTAATCTTGCTAACAGGACTTTCTGCTTGTTTATACATAAAAGTAAAGTTAATCTACCATGTTATTGAGGAACTGAGGTGTAAGAATGCACGACCTACGGAGGTCACTGCTGTGAAATTCAAAAGTCCCATGACACCAGCTTTGAAGGTTTTAGACAAGAAATGGTCACAACTTTACAAATCATAGGCAGGTTGTCTACCAGCTGCTGATAGCCAACTCCTAATAGCTTTTTCCAGGCTTCTGAATGACCAGCATTGGTTTAGGGTGTGGATTGTATTGCCACCTGTTGGTTTGGCATGCCCTTGACACCGCCTCAGGTGTGTTTTTGTGTATTGTTATGCTTTTAAAACGGTGCCATTTTAAAATCTGCCAGTTCTGCTTGGCAAATTGTCAGCGTTGCCTTGTTGCCATTGGTCACCTCTGTCTGTGAAATACCTGTGCTTACACCTGCCTCCCTGCCTTGCTTTTCCTTTTGGAAAGCAGGTTCAACATTTGTGAATTTCTACAAAATTTATCTAAAACAAGAAATATCTGTGTGTGTGTCAGAAGTACATTTGTGCACTTTTTATGTGTTCATTTCTGTATAGTACAATAACTACTCTGTGTGCATTGAAAAATATTAATGTGGATTGTCTCTCATACAGAAAAACATGTGGGAATCCTTCTGTGTGTATTCATTAATCCTGAGGTTGATCTGACTCCATATACAATAGGTTCTTGAGATCGGCTTCAATGAGCAAGTTGTGTATTTTCAGCAACAAAACACATCTGTACAGATGTGTCCATGTTCATTTTTAGAACTATGCCATAACCACTTTTTTATTTTTTTGAGTCCTCCATAAATATTCATTCACATACCTTCACTATCACTCCCCCCACTGATCTTAGATGCATCCCATTCACCATTAAAATGCCTTGAGATTTTGACTGCACTTCACGTGTGACAAAGGCAATTTATCCGACATGACTTTGAAAGGCGCACACTTGTCTAAACACAGCCCGCTCTTATTCACTGCATATAAGATCAAACACAAGCTCACAGATAGAATCATGTCAGGGGATTGTTCAGGCTCCCCTGTGCAAAGGTACAGGCCGGTACCATGATTCAAAGTGGGGAGGTGACAAAGGACATAATGGCAACCAAGCTTCAGAAGGTCTCTATCTGAAGACATGGAAGAATCTGCCAGAGGGAAACCCATTCCTGTCGCTCCACATCAATCAGGACTTAACGGTGCAGTGACCAAACAGAAGCAACTCCTGTGTGAGAGAAGCCAGCAGAACATTTTACCATGTGCCTCTAGGCCCTATTTACACCCGGTATCATATGATCTGTATCTGAATACAGTGTCTGGAATGAATAGCATTCATGGCGTCATAAGCACAGAATCAGTGTTTATAAGTGCTCTCATTACCAGAAGGCCGCCCTGCAGGTTTCAATCACTTTTTTCACAGGGGAAGATTTGCGAGCTCCTGCAGCTTGTAGCTTGTCAGTGTTGGCAGGGATGGGTGGAGTTGGGTGAACTTGCAACACTCTGGACAGAATTTAGTTGTTTTTCTTAAGAATGTGGACACAGTGTGGTTTGTAAATTACACCTGAGACCACCGCCAGATGAGGTCTGGCCAATCCCATCACATTCCAATCACAATCTGTTCTACATACTTTTACAGCTGGCATTTATATGCTGATCTCCACTAATTTCACACATTAAAGTCTGTTTACAGCTCTTGGGTTGCACCGCTAGTCTTGTGTGGCTCCGAAGGCAGCTGCACAAAGTCTGATAAACTGCCTCAGGTGATGTCACTTATCAATGTCTGATGGGGCTGAAGACATCAAGCCTGAAAATGAAATAATATGGAGGTGTGGAGCTAGAAAGTAATGATTTTACCAGACCTCTGCAGCCCGCTCCTCATCTCTGCTTGAGGCTCGCAACTATAGCCACTATGAGCATAACATACGCTAATATGTACAGTTGAGCCAATCATTAGAGATGTGATGAAGGCACCAGGTTTTGATAAGAAAGAAGCTGATACTCATTTATGAGAGACATTTATAATAACTCTGGTTTGCTGTCTGAGAATGTTCTGAATGCTAAATTGGAGGAGTACGTAAATGAGATGTCTGCAGTACATCAGGCTCAAATTAAAGGTCAATTTCCATCTGTACATGGCCTTCTTGCACTGCATGCATTCGACAGTTATAAATACACAACCACATTCCTTAATAGACAAGTCAATTTAAGGGATATAGCCCAACATCACGTAGGGGATTTACAATCTGTACGACATGCAACAACTTCTGTCCTAAAGTATGCCTTTGGATTCTGTTTTCAAGAACACAGAGAGCTCCAAACTGATTATACAGAGAAGATGTTAATCAATTGTATTTGAACCATTTTCTTTTGCACATCAAAGAAATAAATATATTTGTCCTTGAAAATCTCCCACAGCAATCTCCATACGAAGCGCCTCCTGTGTGGCCCTGGCTCCAAGGTTGACAAACTTTTGTGGGGTTTTTTTCCAGCTCGAGACCAACTTTGCCCGGCTGAAATAAATTAATGACAAAATCCCAGAGGGAGCCTGCTAGAATAAAAAGGAAATAAGAGACAGGGTTTTCAGCCTTTCAAAGCAGGGGGTTTTGACAGCTAGAGATGAGACTGGCCTCCTCTTTTCATTCACCTCAGCTATTCATTCCCCTTATTGGGCTTCTTTCTGATCTGTCTCTTTTTGCCATCTCTTTTCTTCTTACCACGGCGTAAATGACCCTGGAGGGCTGGCAGGCTGTGAGCAGAACCTAGTCAATCAAGATTTGAGAAGAGAGGGAGAAGATCCAAGGCATGACGCTGGATTGCAGACTGCAGGCGGACGCCGTGCACGCGTGTGTGCGCTCCAGCGGGGGGTTGTCAGCACAGGTTGGCCTGACACAGGAGTCAGTTTCAGAGGTTGCCTTGGAAATGAAGCAGAAACGATTCCGCTAACTCTGTTCTTAAGACAGACAGGGAAAGTGACTTTGGGGAGTTAACAACCACTCTCACAAAGGACGGGCTGAGCCGAAGTTAAAAAAGGGCATTTTATTTATATATTTTCTCTCGTCCATGAGAGTTTGGAGGAATGACCTAGACTTGGAGAGAGAATTTGTAATTACCTCTGGAGCATGACGTTTATCTCATTTCGACACCTTGACGGTATTACACATCTTGGAGACAAAGCAAATTAAAAATGCATGGTGGTCTGGCACCATCCAGGCCTTCACTGTTGTTAAACAGAGCACACGGTTTGCAGGTACTGGATAAATGCAGCTCGCGGGTGGCCACCTGGTTTGTAGTTTTCCAGCCGGCGACTTGATTTCTCGCCTGATGAATGGAGCCCACGCTCTGGTTTGTCGGCGTTATCATCAGGTTACTCACATGAGTGATCTAAGTGAAAGGTCAGATTTACCTGAGGTCCGAAGAACGTCATTGGAAATGACGGGGAATTCGTCTTCAAGTTAATGAACTCGGGAAGAAATCCAGGTTTACTCTGCAGAAGTGAAAGAGGCTGAATCAAAATATGATTAAAAGCTAATTAAACACACCATTAAATCGGCAATGAATGTGGTTGCCTGTAGTGCACAATGAGGTTCATGTATCACAGCCGGCTGTCCGGCTAAGCGTGGGCTGCATCATTCGTCACAGATGTGTGGCTTCGGCATTCACAGAAGTACTTTCTCTGTCGATCCACTTTCTATACACGTGCAGAACTCTGATATCTGCTTTTCCGCTGCATGACAAAGACGCACGTATCAAATCAGTTGAACCAATTCTCTAACATCTGTGCATGTGCTCAAGTATGTTCATATCATATTTCCCGCATGAAATCCTTTGATCAGCTGATTTTGTACAAGTATAATTTGATCCCAACTGGAAAAAGAATTACATAAAAAGGCTTTTTTTTTATCAGCTGACATATGCTGCAAAAATACATAACTAAACAGTTTCTATCTGCAAAAGAGCCTCTCTGTGCTCAGAGAAATGCTAAAGAATGTGCAGCTGCTTCTATCCATACCCTGTGTAGCTGTATGCTGGGTGTGTTTGTAACTCTCTTTATAATGTATAGGCCTGCCACGCAGCATGCTGTCCTTTTTAAAAAAATAATTAGATACAGTGCAAGCCATTGTACAGCTCTCCCGTCATGCAATGAAACACGGTTCCGTTTGATCATGTAATCATTTGTAAGTTGTATCTTCGATCTTTGAGCAATACATTCATCTTTTTGCCCTATTGCACCCACCCAAGAGCAATTAAATAATTCAGAATTAATAATTCACAAGCAACTGCACATCAGGCATTTCTTTTTAAAAGATTTTCTTATGTGTTTTGTTATCGCACCAGGAAAAGCTTTTTATCTTTAGTTTTACATTTCCTTATATCAATGAGTTTACATAATATATCATTTATTATTTTTTCACCATTTTTTTATTTATTTCTAGTTCTATTTTTTTTTTTTTTTTTTAACCTTTTGGGTTGAAATGGTTCCAAACACTGATTATTCAGTAGAGAGGGAGTGTTGAAGCAACATGGCTTCATCGTTGGCCTGTAAAAACCATTTTCATATCACACTCTCATATCCAAGCATGCAGATACATGTGAAGGTTTTTACACACGATATGAATGATGTTGGAAAAAATCTCGATCCATATCACATGCCAGTCAGAACATATGTGATCTTTAAATACTTTTTCCCCCCTGAAGCACAGACACATAAGGGTAGAAAAATACAATAAGGAAAATTCATTACCTGTGAATGTTCTCCAGTGAGGCGTCAGTCAAACCTGTGTGGGTGGTCGACTCCACCAGTTTGCGCTGCTGACCGTCTTCTGATCTTCACATCACCATAAAGTTTCCATCTACACCCAGACAGAGCCATCTGTCACAATGCGACGCTCAGACTGTTGAAAGGCGAGACTTGTCTTTCATGCTGCCAGACAGTTCAGTGAAGTGAAGCAGATGAACAGAGCTGCAGAAGGTAGACAGAGAATAGTCGCTGGGTTTGCCTCAAAACTGTTCGACAAAGATCAGGAGGGATGGATGAATCCTACTTTAAAATTGCAAACGTGTGCGCAAAATTCTTTCTTCCTTTATTTCTGGTCTCAGTATTCTAATTTTGTTCCCGTGCCTTGCTTGTGAAGTCATTTCTGCGTCCCCTTGACATGCTGTGAGCTGCTTAGAGTTACAGTTTTATGTTGATCTTGGAATAAAATAAACCACATTCATATGCTTTAGTTTTTGTCTTGCAAAATACAGTAATATGGTGTCTATTGTATCTCTTTTATACATCTGATGTAATCCTGATGTCATCCACTTCATAAGGAAATCACAACTGCAGGGTTCTACATGGAGGACTTAATGGAGTCAGACAGATGAGAAAGGAATTTTTGATCAGAATTAAAGTTTAGTTTAATGCAATTTACTAAAATGAGAAATTAATTAATCAAACTAAACTTTGCACGATATACTACCAATATTGATCCCTCTCCAAAATGTTCTGTCTAGCAGTTCCAAAATCTATATCGCAGTCACATTCCATTTATCAAGCCTGAAGTCAAAAATGAGACCAAGTGGAGCTAAATCCTACCACCAGCATGGGAACGTGCACACAATGACAATGTTAACATGCTGACATTTAGCAGGTATAATGTTTACAGCTGCTAAAATTGGCTTTCAACACATTGCTTTCAATGATATGATGTTTACATCGATTCAGAGTTGGCCGTCCGTGACTGCAAACACATCTCGACATGTCAGCCACCGCCGATCTTGTCTGTTGTGATGGAGGGCTTCTGCACCATGATTACATGGCATGAAGAGATAAGACACCCCTCTATTCATGTACTGTTTTTCAGGTGTGTTTGAAGAGTGTGCTGCCAGTATTACTGTAGCAACATATGCTGGTTTATAAAGCCTAAATATCTAAATCTAAATTGATCATTTTGTGCAGTCTCTACTAAAACTACGCAGGATAAGGTTCGAATAAAATCGTAATACCTCCGATTATTGTTAATACAAGGTAAACTCCTTGATTTAATAGATGCTGCAGCCTGCGTATAATATGTTTAGATAGAAACCCAATGCATATTAACAAGATGCAATTATAACAATCTTCTTAATTCATGCATTTGATCTGTAGACTTTCCCTTTGTGTGCAAGGGTTACAGTGTTCCATCTAACTCATTAGAGTGCTGCAACATCCTTTGGTATACATGAAGTGCTTCGTCCAGTTACTGTGCTCTGCCATTTTGGTAGTCCCTCAGGGGGAAGAAAGTCCACACAGATCATAATTTCAAAAGTAAAGAGTTCACATATGTGTGTATAATTACCCTTCGTACCACTGTTAAGCGTTTGGAGGTGTACTTTTGAAACACCATCTATTCTTTTGTTCTATATTAGAACAGATACATAATGTATAAGGCCAACTAAAGCTAATTATCTGTTATCATGGCCTTTTACAGAATGTATGAATAAAATCAATAATAATGCTAAATCTTTACTTACATATTCTACTCATACGCATTCTGAATGTTATTAGCTGGTATTTTTTATGTGTGGCTCAGAGGGATCTTTTAATTCACTGCACAGCACTGAATAACAAGTACTCTCTGGATCTCTCTGATTGTGTTGTAAGGTCTTTTCTCTCCGGTGTTACCGTAAAAGATGGTTAGAGGAGATGGAAGGGGCAGGATGGAGGGAGAGCAAGAGGGAAATATTGCAAAACGACAAAGAGCTGTTTAGCTTCACAAACAAATAACATTGGTGTCAGCTAGAAACACTTCCGAAACCCATCCCAAAAGATAATGACCTGGACACACCTTTCTGTCAAGAAAAATAAAAGTACTGCTTCATCAGCCTGTTCTTTTTATTATCTGTTTTTGGCATCAAGGCGTGTTTACAAGACAGCTCCTTATTGTATTTCCTGATCTTATCCTTTGCCCCCTTTCATTTCCGTCTGGCGCTTTTCATTTAGACACCACAACGCAGCACCTCGCTTTGCCAAGCCTTGTCAAAGCCCAGTGCTAAATATGCAGTGGCCTCTACCTCCATCACCATCTCTCCATCACTTCCCCTCTCCCTCTCTCTCTCTCTCTCGTGTTCTCACTCACTTGCTTCTTCCCATCTTTCCTTTCCTATCGCCTTTTCACTCAAAGCTCAAGAGCAACCAGTGCTCTCAGAGGAAATACAGGGCCCTGCCAAAGAATTCATTGAATTTGTTGTACAATTGATCCCTTAGAGGCAAGCTGGGGGTTGAGAGTGGGATGAGGGGAGTGGGGGGTTGGAGGTATGGAAGGGTCAGGAGAACTGGGAGGGAGGGTTAATGTGAAGGGCTGCCAACTGCATCAGGGGAGCATGATTGAAAATAACACGGCAAAGTCTCAATTGGAAGGGATCCTGTTCAGATTCACTCCCCCTTTACCTACCTCCCAGTGCTGTGAAGTGGGCAAAATGAGAGAGTGCAACAATAGAGACAGCTTTTATTTATTTCATTCATAGCATTGCAGACCAAAAGTTAAGTCATCCACAATGATGACAATCCAGAAAGAGCTAAAAAAGAATGAGCCCAAATCGGATAATCAAGTATTTGTTCTTCTTCTTCTGTAATTCTCTCAAAATAACTCATAAGTTCCTCTCATGGCATTGAATAAACCCCTAAAAACATGCCTTAAAATGGCTTACATGTAACTTGCCTTCATTTAGTATGCACAAATCTAAGTAGTGCCTTCCTCACTCTCATCCAACCCCTCTGAGCGTACCAGCTCAACAAACACACAAACCTCTGCTTGTTTTCTGTTTCGAAAGCAACTGTACACTACACAATGAGAAGTAGTGATATAATATGATTAAATCTCAGGTGGTAATTTGATGTAACCTGTCCTGGATGACAACCTGGGCGCTTGTGCAATGTGCAAAAATGTAGCCATGCTATCATGCACCTTGAGACGCTTACGTCCTGAAGTTCAATATTTTGACACTCTGTTCACAAAGGGTTAATTCATTTCTGAGGTAATCATTCAACAGATCGAGTGAGTAGGAGAGTGTGAGGGAGAGAGTGGATAGGGGATACCTTGGGGGTCTCTTCGCAAGGGACTTGTTGTTCTGTATGTTGCAGACAACACAACACCTTCCGAGAAGGCATCCATTTGTGGGCTTGACCGGTGTGGTTGCTTTTGCACCACACTAAATACACATTCTGAACAGGCATTGCTGTGTGGAAGGCACAATAAAGCCTTCGTAAGTCTTGGCAGTACTTGTCTACAAGGCCCCAGAATCAGTCAATTCTGTCTTCTTGGGAGAGGTGCTTGCTATCTCTCACCTGATAGTCAAGGACTTCGCCTCTCAGCCGATCCTCATTTTAGCTCTGCTGAGGGAACAGAGCCCCCAGTCTTGCCACTGTAAAATAAAACAACACTGTTGCAAACTGAGCAGTTTCAATACTCCATAGCACTCAACGTATATTTTGTTTTTGCTGTTGTCAACTGGAAACTGTCCCCAATCTCTGCCTGTCTCTGGAGTGATGTCAAGCTGAGATGCAGGGTCTAACACTCTCAAGTCCTTCAGGGGTTGGAAGGCAGGTGGAAAGGAGGTGAACATCTTTTGCTGGGAACTTTGTCTCCCATGCTCCAATGGAGAGGTCTTGATCTGTCAACTGACATCCCTTCCCATAATCCACCTCCCAGAGAGGCACATCCAGGATGGCCCTGGCTGGTATGAGGTGGTTCAAATATTGCCTGATCAGCCTGCAGATCTTCTTTTCATGCCTGTGAATCTGCACTCCCTCTGAAGAAGTCATGACACCCACCTGAAAGGCAATATTAAATTCAGCTAAAGGCAATGGAACATAATGAATAGTGGTGCTGCAGTCCCTCAGCAGCATCAGGTTGTCAGCGTCTGTGAAATTTACAAAGTCCTTGTCGAGCTCACATTGCTTCGCACTGAAAACAAGAGAATAATTTTGAGTTTTGTCAAAGGTCTCAGATTGCTCATGGTGTAATTATGAGATTAGAGTCGTGCAAGGGAGACAGAGGGTGAGTGTGTGTGTAATCTCTCCCTTTCTCAATTACAGACAGGTGTAGGCAAGAGCTTAATAGTGTACTTTTATTTTTGACATTTACCTTTTGTCAACCAAAATGGTTGGTTTGGTTGGTTTGCAGACTTGATCAACACAGTGCAGTTTTCTCACCTCAGTGTTTTCAAATGCAACTTTTCATAGCTGTTTTCAGCATTGCCTACATTGCATATGGGCATTTCAAGGAACTTTGTTGTTGCCTCAAGATTGGACACAAGTAAGAGAAAAGTACGATATAGTGGGTGGACATAACACACAATATCTAGATTTTCTGGAATTTTTTCACTGTTTTTGGGTGCCATCAATGGAGAGCATGTGCAAATCAAAACACCTCCAAAGTCCAGCACTGACTGCTTCAGCTAAAACCGGACTTACTCCATTGCTCTCACAGTTGTGTGTGATGTACGTTACCACTCCATGATGGTGGATGTGGGACATGGAAGTGATGGTGGCATATTTAAAGGTTTCTTACGTACTTACGTTAACTCCACTTTAATTTACAGTATATATATCACATGTTCATGCATCACAGATAGCATGTTTCTCATATTACTTTGGTTGATTTTGTGTTGTGTCATCTTCACTGTTTATAGTCCTTTTCACATGCTACAACCTCCCCATACCAACAGACCTAAAACTACTGCCATTGCTGGTCACAAAGGATAACAAGAATACTTTTGGTATCCTGGCAGTATGGTGGAGGGTGTTTGGTCAGCCAATTGAGTGCAGCCCACAGAACACTGTGTATACAGTGAAGGCTTGTGTTGCTCTACACAATTTCCTGACATGTACTGACACAACAAGTTCTGCAACCACAAGATACATCCCTGCCAACTACACAGACAGCACATTCACATGTGGAGACATCAAGCCATGGGAGTGAGGGCGGCATGTGGAGGGAGACAACAACCTTCCCAATCCAAGGCAGCTGTCCGCAGCATGAACAACAAGGGCTGTACTGAACACCCAGCACAACCTCACGACTTTCTTTCACACACCTGAAGGATGTGTACCATGGCAAGTGGCAATTGTAAGGAGAGGTCTGCTGAACTGAAGAACTAAGTATTGGTCCTTTACTTCAGTTATTTTTGTAAGCTGCATTCATTACAATTGTCATATTCTCCAAATAGGTTAAAATGTTGACAGTGTTAAGGAGTTGAAGTAACTTATTGTAATTAGATGTTGGGTTGTTAATGCATTGCATTAAATTAGACATGGAGGCTTTGACATGATCCCTCTATGACACGTAAGCAAGAAATTAGGCAAGTCTAACATTACAGTTTTTGGCATTTATATTTATTCATTTTATGTTTGAGTAATTTCTTGGGAAATACTGTCACAATCTATCTGAAGGACTATGTTTATTTTGGCTGGTGTCTCCCCTATGTTTGCTCAGATACTTACACTATTACAGGTCAAGGATCCCAACATGTTCCCAGAGAGACAAAAAATGCAAGATGGACTGCTCAGCATTGACAACATCCATGACCTCTTGCCAGATATTTTAGCTACACTTAGTAGTGTGGCTAATGCTTTTTTTTTTCTTTTTTTTTTTTTTTTACAAATGTCCATGATTCCCAGATGATGCGTCCTAGTGATGTTTGAGATTCCATGAGGCTGATATTTGTAGTTTTGACTGAAATCTCACAGAATTTGGTAAAGACAATGATTTCCTCCCTCAGGATGAATTCAAATAATTCCTTTAACTTTTCATCTTGTTCCATCACATCAAAGTTTTTAATTAATCCAATACTTATAACAAGGGAGCTGTAACACTAATAGCATTCATAATATATATTCATAATACTGGCACAAATTATTAGCAGTAGCATGCTAAAACTCAATGATGAACACAGTTCATTAAAAATTCTGTTAGCATGTTCATATTTGCATTTAGCTTAAAGATAAGAACAGTCTCAGAGTTAGTCCTAAAGTCATGTTTTGAAATAACACCAAATTTGTTTCTTTGACATTTTGATGGCTGCTATGAGCATAGATACCATTAAAATGAGCATCAGCAAAAATAATCCAGTTTTCATTGTATTGGTGGGGATTTTGCCATAATTTTCATGTATCTTGTCCCCTTTAGTGTGTCCATTGGTTAAATGCAGTACAATTTTATGATCATAAGATAGTAAAAGTTTAATTTGCATCCCACCCATCACCCACCCACCCACACATGCACAGATTCTGCGTTATTACAGTGTTCAACACATCTAACCACAGTAATTGAAATCATAATATCCGGGTGCCTCTGACAGGATTTTTGATGGAGTTTCAGTAGAATAGCAGGCTAATGGCTTCTACATAGATTTGATCATTAGAGAGAATGAAAGCTAGCTTTTGTAGGGCGTTGGTGATTACCCACCTGCTCCATTCTGAACTGGAAAAAAAAAAATTGGACCTCTAATTTGTATCTGCATGGCTTGTGTTCATTTTGATGCCCCTGGTGTCATCAAAGGGCGGGGAGTGGCGCTTGTTCTCTTGTGATGAGACACAAGAACGTCAATCATATTACAACACAAAGCATAATGATGGCAGCTGATGGGCAATTTATACAAACACTGTTTTTTTTCAATACACCTACCTTTATGGGCATTAAATTAGTTGCTTTTATGTTTGATCTGTTTTTTTAATGCTGCTACCCTCCGGAGCAATGATGACCAAGATTCACCATCATTAATATGAACATTATCCATACTCTGTGTCACAAAGCTTTGGGGTGTTGTTATTAAACTCTGCATTTTTTTCAAGCCTGTACTTTTAGTTTCTTTTGACTTTCTTTCTTTTATTTCTTTAACCTCTTCTCTCCTTCCCTGTTCCAATATTCTTTTGGGGAAAAAGCTTAATTCTCTTCACTTTTTCAGTCTTAGAGGAAGACAAGCAAACATATCAGGGGAGATACAGAAAGGAGAGATGATCTATCCTAACAAGAAGCGGGTAGCCTGAAGTTCTCAGGCTTCCAAACTCACAGCAGTCTGTGTTTGGAGAATAACCAAGACCAGCGGCTAGCTGCCTGTCTTTAAAGGCATCAATGCGGGGGGGAGGATGGTGAATAAACTCAAAGTTTGGCCATGTTTTTGGCATGAAAGTTTTTTCTTTCTATCTTTTATTTCCATAAATTGTTATATTCTCAGCTTATCATGCTTCATGGGTATTCTAAAAGTAGCTAACTCTGACAGGTTTAACAAGCTGTGAGGTATCCATGAGGGACTGGAATCCCTCTATTTTTTTGGCTGTGTTGAGTGGAATATAGCAGGGCTTGCGAGCTGCATCTTCCCATCCACCGGGTTGATTGGTGTAGAGGAGCTGATTCCCCCTGTTTCACTCTCAGTCTGACTAGTTCTCATAGCGCTTTGAAGTACCTCACTCAGAGTTCTGGCAATCTGCAGGAGGCAGCTCTCCAGACATGCTGAAAGAGGAGGAGTCAGGAAACTGAGACGTACATTCTGCACGTGCGAACGCACCTTGCCATGCATTCCTTCATGAACTTTTGCACTTTTTTACATATGCAAATACTTCTTTGAATGTGAATCCTGACTTAATGTCTTTGCTCATAACTGAGCTGAATTCATTCTGAATTAGAAATGTGGGTGGAACTCATAGCTCATTATTGTAGTAGTCATAATAATAATTCACTGATGCATATTTCATTTTAACTTATTTAGAATTTTTAAAATTCCTGACTTGCCTGAAATGACTTTTAATTGACTCCAATATCTTGCTGTACTTCAAAATCTACACCAATTCTGTGGCTTGAGTTTCACTTGCTGTCGGCCCCACTGCAATTTAGCCTCGCTCTCTCCAGTAATAATATTACCATCATTACACAGATGACTATTCCTTCCACTTCTCAGCCTCAAATGCTCCTAAAATCCCCAAATCTCTACCTTGAAATGCACTTCCACAGTGCTGTGAGCTATACGCCCAGAGCAACAATCCATCTGGGCAATAATTCCATTACTACACAGAGCATGGCATATAAGGGCATCACTTCTGCCTCAAAACACAGACTCACCGGATTGAAATCTGCCTTCAGTCCGCATTACTTCTACAGCATTCACCCCCATCGTAGCATCTCCAAGGATGGGTAGACATCCACACCTTGAGGAAACTTGCTATCATCTTAGTTTAGCCTTTTAATTTTTCAGAGCTAAAATAATAAATAAACGACAAATTACATAATAAGAGAGGGACTGAGCTTTAACATGGGACTCATAGTAGATCCATGTGCATGTTGATGCCTTGTGAACCTGGATGCTTCATCTGCTTGCTGGTTGGAACTGCAATTATGTATGATCGATTTGTTGTTTCTTTCCACATTTCCTTGGCCAACACCCTGCTCTTAGAGGCAGGTGCATGCTACCGTTCGTCAGACGGATCACTCAGTGTTACTTGAGTACTTCAGCACTGTCAACAGGTATTTGTCTTGTCGGCATTGTTTGTAAAAGCAGTCTTTTTCTGTGTCTTTTTATATCCTGCTGTATCCTAGGTGGGATTTTTCTATATAGTCTTGGGGGGAACATACAATCAGAAATCAAAGGAGAAAAACCAGTAATTGTGGTACTTAGGCATGAAAAATTACTTTAAGTAGCATATTCAATCAAGAACATATAGAGTGAGCAACTGCTCTCAGTAGTTAGTAGTAGTTTCAGACTGTAAGCTCTTGGGCACCAAGCATACAAACTAGGGGGAAAAAGGTACATTTTGCGCTAAAAATAAGGCAGAAAATCAGAAAGCATTTAAGTAAACATGATGGTGTTTAAGCAATGTAAGGGCCATTATAGAAGGAATGCTGTTATAACTGTTAACCACGGCTATTTAAAGATGTGTAAGTGCAGTGTAGGTGTCCTTTTGTTGAAAGAACATTTTTATCACTGGTTTGTTTTAACAGTTGCAGATTACATTCACTGTGGGTGTAGTGGGCAGAAGCAGTGCCTTAGAGCTATATGGTTTAAATGTTAAAATTTGAATACCATCAGGGATCACACCGGTTAAAAAAAAAAAAAAGTAAAAAAGGCCTTGGTAAACTATCAGAATTCTGCTTCATCATGCTCAGTGACGCACTAAATCTAATTATAGTTGCAAGCAGTTATTCAAACTCACCAGTCAACACAGATTTGCTTGCCACTTTGTCGAAATGAACTGGAAGACTTCTAACCTTGAGTATACCACTGTCTGCCTCGCTTTGAGCTGTAATTCCTCCTCAAAATTATACCATCGCTACAAATAACCATCCACTGCACTCCTTTACCTCCAAATACGCTGTGACTCACCCAATTGAAAGTCCGGCACACATGTCCCAGCACAGCTTTAATCCTGCATGGCAGTATTTCAAAAAGTTTCTTGGAGAGATCATCTGCCAATACAAATAAGCTAACACATAAACACGCATGTGCCCAGGTGCATACATACATGAGCACAAACTGTTAGAGGATGCCCAGGGAGCATTACTATTCAAGGTGTTGGCAGAGTATTTATGTCCTTCCTCTGGTGTGCTGTTGACCCATAAAATAACTAAGCCAAATGGATGTTTGACTCAAACAACACCCTCAGGATGTTTATGCTGCACTGCAAAATGCAGTCAGCTTCAAACCGCCCTGGAGTAATTGCGGGGCTTTCCAAAAAACCGTGATTGCTCCTACAAACTCCAGTGTTAACATGTCTGATCTGGAGCTGAGATATAAAGGTGCTTTGAATGTGAGGATGATTTGGTTAAAGGAGGGTTGGAAAGAGATCTGTGTGGTTACATAAATCCACACCTAGGGCGATGTCTTATGTTGGAGCTAGAAAGGGGTGGGTGGAAGAAGCAAAAGCTTTGCAAGCTGTTGCACACGGGGACAGGGAAATGATCCCAGGCATCTTGTTTGCATTGTCTTGCATGGCCATTGTTTGTGAATGTCAGGCAGCAGCTTCCAGCTCTTACTGTGCTGGAGAGGGTTGAAGCTTAGCACCATGACAGATACACACATGTACGGGCGTGCACGCATACATATACACACACAGTTTCAACTCCTCTCCACTGCAGATGGTTGGAGTGTAGCTCACAGCTTTCCCCCAAAGCCGCAGTCTGGAAAAGCTCCATTGAAGTGTGTGTATCGCTCTCTGCTGGCCGACTGTGTGAACTGCACCCACACAGCTCCACTGATTGACCCATATTGTGTCATCCACAGTCTGTGCATTACACATTTTTTGCCCTTTTCTTTTCATAATTGCCAGTGGAAATCATCAACAGTTCTTTTTCAGCCTTACATTAACTCAAATAGTCTGTTTGGGGCCATGGAGACCCCAGAAAAAAAATGTACTTCTTAAATTTTTTGAGATTTGCTAGCAAACATGACTTTGAACTAATGACACCTTTTGGAAATATGCAACAGAAAGTATTACTTCTGTTTGGGGCCTCCAAGACCTCAGTTGTAAAACAACATATGCACAGTGTATTATCTGTAACTGGTGTTATCAGAACTGTACGCAGCAGGAAAATAGACTCCTTTGGGATCTAATTACATACATACCGATGAACTTTGTAGGATAAAATATGGTCGCCCTGCTTTGTTTGAGAATGACTTACAAACAAAAGCACTGTATATTTGCTCATATGTGGCCCATTTAGGATATAAATCATGATATATTTACTTATTTGCTGTAACAGTGTTTCATGTTATGCTACCAAATTCTGTATTTTGTCAGCTTCATCAAATGTTCAAGCTCAGTTTGTGGCAGAGGAAAGGGTTACTACTCAGTGTGGGTGAGTTCTTGGGCTCAAAAATAAATTATTTAAATTTTGAGGATGTGAGGTTCCTGAAGAAGATCTGAGTCTTGCGTGTAAATCAGTAATTCAGAACAGGCGTCTGTGTAGTGGTAATCCTGGATCAGCTGTCCTGCTGTGCACTTGGCAACTCACCGATCCTCTACGGATCAGTCCAGAAGTTCCAGGCATCCTTTGCAAAATAAGGAATTTAAGGAATCATTAAGAATTCTAGGTAACTGGGGGATTCCAGATTGGCATTTCCAAACCTAAATCTCATATTTGAATTCTCAAAATGCGCTTTCTGTCTCATTCATATAATATTAGTGTGACCAAAGCCTCTGACATAGGCCAGTGCATCAACCACACAGCTGCACTGTGGTTCTGTCCTAGCAAAAATACAAGGACCACTGAGTTTTGAGCTTATCCTCGTCACCCCTCATCTACTTCAGGCCCACCACGGTTCAGTACATACTGTGTGTAGAGAGGTATGTAATTGAATGTTACCTGTACCTTTCACTGCTCACAGAATCCCAGTGAGACTCTATCAAACACCCGACTCACAAACAGCCTCCTCGCGTCTAAAGGCATCCTTCAGTATGAGCACTGGCCACTTCATTCGTATCAGCTGTGATTTCCTGGTTTTATGTTTGATGACAGGCAGCATAAAATATGAGCTGATAATACAGCTTGCTTTGAAGATAATAGCTGTTCAGATATTTCCTCTTTTCTGGTGACAACAAGCAAATACACTGACATTCTGAAATGATGTCTTCCTGCAGATTTTAGGTTCTTTAAGGGTCTCACGACCTTAATAATTTGGCTGCAGATAAGATCAACAAAGCCACTGTACAGTTCATAAAAATGATTGAAAGGTGTGAAATCTTTTTTTAGTCTTACACATGCAACCTTTATCTGATTGCTTGAAATTCTATAAATTAGTTTTTGGGTGACGTATCTCTGCCCGAAAGGTAATTTAGAACATTTTTCTTTCTGTCATGTAGCCCTGATGAAGGGATTTCTGCCAGACTGCCTTTGCTTTTACGTGACAATAAAAACATTTGTTGCAGGACATTTATCACCCTCCACTGATTGCAGAATTTCCTCTTTCAGATTTGTAATGTTAAGATGAGCCAAGGAAGTCCTGAATTTTTCTATAAAGTATATATTCAAGCAAATGAGGGGTGGTGTTGCAGGGACAACCTCACCAAGAATTGCACATTGTCATTCACTTCCCGATCTCACCTTGCAGTTGAGGGCCATTTATATAAGTCCAGTCAATTATAAGGAAGGTACTTGCAAGAGGGCGTATTTCGCTATCAAATCAATAAACGTTCCAGGAAAAAGACCTCCATTCCCCACTTTCATACCAAGTTGGATTATACTTTTTCGTCAGTATTGCAAAAATGCTTTATTCAAATCAGAATAATGACCTTTACACTCTCAACTCATATAGTCGTGAGGATATTGACAACACTCCCAGCGACCAGTCGTTAATAGTGGTGACTGTCAATGTTTGAAATCGGAATTTGCTATAAATCAGAAATCAACCTTATCGCTGACCGAGAAAATTGAAGCAACCTTTATTCGTCTCAGGACAATTTGGCCATTTTTCTGTTCTTTAGTGATAAAAAAAAGCATTTCTGTCTGTCACGTCAATCATGTCAGCCACATGGATTCTATTGCTTTTTTTTCCTTCTCAAAAGTAGCTGCCTGACATTTGCGCAAGGATTAGCACTACTAGCTAAGGACAGGAGCACTGTTGGCCAGGACAAGATAGATACGATTGTCATCATTTGCTGTTCTAATACCTGTTCACACGTGTATCTTTGTGTGTTACAGTGGGCTAAAACTGCATAATACTTGCTATGTCTTATCCGCTTTGTTCATGATTCCTAGCATGCAGAGCACACACAGTTGTGCCATTTTTTGGCTCTTATGAATTGCAATGCCAGACTAGGACAAACACAAATATAACAAAGAGTTTCCTCTGGCTGCCAGGAAAACACTCATCCTCAAGCTTGAATGGCTTGAGCAGGAGCAAGACATTCTGGGCCCCTGGACAACAGCACAATAGTTTTGAAACAATAAATATCTATGATAGCAGCCATCTTCCAGGGTCCCTGTTCAGCTTTTGCCCTCCTAAATCATTCAGGGCTCCACTGACATCATGCCCCAGACCTTGAGGGTTCAGAGTTGAGAACCTGTTGCACGCTGCTGGTATATGTAGACTCTGCAGGAAAAGGCTCTCCGAGCTAGAAAATGTCAGTGCAGTGGCACTGAAGTCGTTCTTGTTTTAATGGACTGTAAAAACCACCTGGATCGGCTGTATGTCAACACAATTACCACCAAAATGTTCCTGTAATAAGTCTGTCAAGTGTTACCACATGACATTGAGCTGAGTCATCGATGATGGATTTGGAGGAAGTAGGCCTATGTGTTTGGTGTGTCTCTTTGCACATGCAGTCAGCTCGTGCACGCAAACAGCTGTGACGCCTTGTGTGTCAGTCAAGCAGATGAAGAAGACAACGTATCCCCTCGGATCTGCAAAGGCTCACACAAACACACACACGTACGGGGACGCACACAAGGATACGAGCACATCAGGCAAAGCAAGATCAAACTCTCGCTCACACCGGATATGAACATGATTCAAGGAGTCACCTGGGAGTGTCATTTCTAAGTATCTCCAGTGGGACTCGCCTCAGGTAATCCATAAGCAATTATTCTGGGGAGACAGCAGACAGGCCTGTCATATCCGTTCCCCTCTGTGCAAATGCGCTCAGGCAAGAACAAACGCTGCCACGAGCGCACACACGCGTGTGCACTTGCACACATTTTCACATCCATACACAAATGCGTATCTTCCTCTCACCTTTTCTCCCTCCTCCTCCTTTCTCCTTCACACACAACTACACCTAATCTCACACATATACTCTCTTTGCTCTTCCTCTTGTGCACACAAATTCAGGTTTTCTCTCTTTTCGCATTCTGCCTCCCTCTCACCCTCACCACACACACGCTCATGTAGGAGTTACATTTCAGTCCCAATGAGCTCTCTCCAGAGACCACATTTACTCCCTCTGGATAAACTTAAAGGGGCACTCAATTGATTTTACACCAGGTTCAGTTTACTTGTCACCAGATATATGACTCAACATACAGTTTTTAACAGGAAGCCTGTCTTACAAAGTTGGAGCATACAGTCTGATCATGGACTTTTGCAGTATCATTGAGCAAGACCTTGTTTCTGTCCACACTGTGAGGAGATCTCAATATATACATTACAAACATGGTGCATCCCAGGTGAAGGGATGTCGTGCTGCTATGTGTGCTGTAGGTTATGCTCTACCAGACTTTCAGACATTATCTCCTGAAAGTGTTGCACTTGGTTGCACTCACGAAAAGTGACAGCAGTGACAGTGATAGTAGTGCACAGAATGAAACCTCCACACAGTTGGGCATTGCCAGTGTGAAGTGGGTGTGATTGTCGGTTTTGGAAAGTCGCAGAAACAGTTGGATCCCCCTCACCTGACCTTTGAAATGTGTGGGGGCAGGGAGTTTCCAAAGCTATTCCACAGCCCGCCAAGCACTTCTGAAGAAGCACACTGGCAGATTTAGGTAGCCTTTCAATTTGTTGGGTAGTCGTTGTTGTTTTTGTTGTGATAATGTGCAGACTGTACACTCTGTTACAGACTGTTATGCCTGGCTGAGATCCACTTGCAACCATCTGACCAGATCACTGAATCTTGTCAAATGTAGCTCTTCATTATGAAGACAAATTGTAATCTGAAATATTAATCCCACACTGAGGACCAAACAAAGCCAACTCAGCTTTCAGAAATGTTGTCACTCCAAAGGTCTGAAACTCAATTTGTTTCTCACAGGCACAAAAGCACAAGAACACTCAAACACACAGACACAAAGAAGCGCAGCCTTGTTTGTTCTTCCACCTTGCCGGGTCAGGGCCCTTCTCTAGTACGTTCCTTATAAAAATGAAAGACGATGTGTTGCTGATACAAGCAACGCTCCCCTGAATTTTAAAAGCAAATATGAAAGACGCTCAAGTCCTTAGACGACCTACGTTGCACGCTGCCCTGCTAGGACTCCTTTAGAAAAATGTCCGACTCTTAGTTTGGATTTAGTCAAGGGAGAAATGAGCAGAAATGGCTCAAACACCTAGCTAACACCCTGCCCGTGTCTGCTACCTTTTAATTCATGCCTTTATCGTCTCTCGTCGCTTGGTTGCTCCCCTCTCTTGTCTCCCTTATATTTTTTTCCAATTACTTGAGTGCACAAAAGCTCTCGCCCATTTGGAGTGCAATAAATTATCGTCCCTTAATTAGGCAGCAAGGCGGTAAAAGCATGTCTGTCCAAGTTTGTTTCAACCTGACTGAAGATTTTATGATTGAGAGGTGCAAACTAATTGGATTCTTGACTGGCTGTCTGGATAAAATTGCTACACTATCAAAGAGGGATTGAGTGAGTTATTGAGAAGGTGGGAGAGAAAAGCAGCCTGTGAGTGAATTTTAAGAAGAGAAATTTAAGAAAGGCAGAAGGACTGAGAAATAGTGATTGTCAGAAAAGAAAGAGAGAGATGACAAAGGATGAAATGGGAAGCAAGAAAGATATGGGCATAGTTAAGCACAGTTAGCAGTTACCAATATTAGTCAGGCAACAGACATCATCTCTTACGATCAAAATCAGGGTCACTCAGATTGAGTAGGCCCACCATTAGTAAAGTGATCATTCCTTCCTTTGGCCTTAATTGTGCTCCAGGCCTTGTCTGATCAATAGAGCAAATTGTTCATCACAAAAGCCTTTGGTGCCTTGTCTGGTGCAACAGATTAGAATACTGGCTGGTGTATAAATAACATGTCTCTGATTAAGATTAAATGCATAAGAAAAAGTGCTAAGAAAAGAGTCTAAACTGTTTTTTCAGGAGGAAGGGGTATGGTTGAGTGTTATTGAAGAGGGAGCGGGGGGAGTCCTGATAAGAAGCTGCTCAGCACCTGACTCTCATTAATGATCCAATATCTGTCTGCCCTTCTTTCAGGGGATGGTGTGCTTGGAAATGAATCCAAAGCTTGTGTGGGTGTAAGGAATAAGGCACAGTTGTTTCTCAAGAAGCTAGTGTTGCTATTAAGCCATGAGCTTCACAGCTGAAAGGGAAAGATGATTTTGTTGTGAGAACACTTGCATTGCGCAGTCACAAGGATGAGTGGTGCTTAAAGCCAGGAAGAACAGGCAACTGTGGAATACCTGCTTGCTGTCTTCAAATCCCCCAACAGCTAACCTGCAATTAGCACAGACTGTGTGAAGGCTATGGAGGGCTAAAGAACTGTTCTACTCACTTTTTAGCTTTCTAACCTCAACATCTTGGGAATTAAGTCAGGCAACAGGCCCTGAGGATTCTTGGAGGCTTTTCCTAAGGTCAGCAGTAGGTATGACCTGCCAGACAGCCTTTGGGCCCTTGTGGCCACTCCACCTCCTCACTGGTGTAGCCCAGCTAGCAGCCAAACCTTGTAACAGCCTCCCTGAGGTACTCTACTTAAGCCAAGTGAAGAGAGCCGTTCTATATCCAGACCAAGCACCTGCTAGCAACCTGGCCTTTACAGATATCAGCCAAATTATTGGATTCCTGCTGGCAGCAAACTCACCTGTGGTGGTCATCAAGAAGCTTGACCAGAAGGTGGAACACTTTGGCACCGGCATATCAAACGTGGTGGTTGACTGCCTTCAGTGGCAAACTCGTCAGCCGGTCGTAATGTGGTTGCCGTCGTGCGGTCATCGGCCTCAAGGAGGCCTCAGTAGGTCAAGTATGTCGATACAAACAGTGCAGCACAGCCAAGTGCACAGAAACGGCACAAGTTTGAATTTAAATTATACAGCTGTCAGTTAGGCTGTTTGAATATGATGATACTGATTGGGTGTAATGATGTTGCTAGACTGTAGTCCATGTTGCTAGGCGGGAAAATGTATATATTATTTTTCGCAAACACATTCAGTCTAGTCTAAAATCCTTCAGGGAAAAAAAATGACCACAAGCTCCTGATTGCATATTGATCTTTTCAAAACACTCATGAAACATAGCGTCTGAAGTCAAATTGTATGACTTATTGTAGCACATTTTCTCTGCCTGCACCCTGAAATAGGCACTACCGTGGTCTCTATTAGTGCAATGACTTGTGAATAATGGTCTCCCAAAGAACCTTCCAAACTGAGGATTTAATAGATAGTGACTTAGACGAATCAGATAATGCTTGATCGAGAGCCAAATACGTTCCTGACGCTTGCATAAAAGAGCTACCCGCATTTTGTTCATAGATTTTCTCCTGTAAGTTGAAATCAGTAGATATGAGATGACATTTGACGTGATACATTTAACATGGCCTTTTTTTTCTATTGCTATATCAGAGACCTCAGTATTGAAATACATTCATTTAAAACACATGGATTGCTTAGAGACTGCTATGTATAATTGTTCTGTTTCCTTGGAAATAACTCTTTCTGTGATACAGACACACACACACACACACACACACACACACACACACACACACCAGGTTTATGTAGAGGGAAGTTCAATAGTTAGTCTGTTGCCAATAACTGTCCATAATCCAGCGACATTTCTGTGGGGTGCTTGTGTGCTGATTTTCCTGAATCCTAACAGTGACATCTGCTGGGCATTTTGAGGACTGGTTAACCTCTTCTGTCAGATGGCATGGAGGAAGAAAAGCTTTTGCATTGCCAGACCCAGATATACATAAGAATTGGCAAGAAATGAACGAGTAGAATGTGCAATATTTTCATACAAAACAAGAGAGTTGGAGCCAGGAATGCAGTAGTTTGACCTAGCTTCATTTTGTCTTTGTTGTCACTGCGCTTCTATATCATTTGTCCCATTTTCCAGATCCACTCCTGAGGGAGGTGCTATTATTGCCCCTCAGCTTATATCTCAAAATTATGCTTTTGCCTACTGGCTTGAAATGCCAAATTGTCAGAGTTCTCTCAACACACACACACATTCATCAGAATGCCAAGGGCCCATAGAATACATGCACAGCTCCCCCAGGAGCTTGAAGGCTGTGTCTTTTTGAGTCTTGTCTCTATCTCTGTGCTGTGGCTTGGCTGTAAAAATCCTCAAGGGAATGCAGAGCCTCACGACTGCCCATACAAGTGGAGTTGCAGTGGCACCAGCACAAACAGCAATGCACTGAACCAGCTCTGGCTTAATGGTATGTCTAAAAGTAGGACAGAGTTTGCCTAAAGGAAAGTGTAGTGGCTTTGTGAAGGAAGGTCAGTGGTTCAAATTCCAAGACCCATGGGGAAAAATTGAATGAGTAAGAGTTTCTGCTTCTTCCTAAAGTATATTCAAGGTGCCCTTGAAGCAAAAAAAAAAAAAAAGCCTTAGCTCTGAGCTGCTGGACCTCATCGTGTAGTTCCCTCTATGGTGGTGCGTCACTGTTTGTGAACCAACATTGTGTTGAAAAAACACACAAGCTCAGCAAATCCCTCCCTTGATATAGGTTAATAAAATAGTTGGTCCTCAACCTTTGTGCTGCGTTTCAGCCAAACAGCAAAATCCCAAGACACATTAAGTTACTGCATCGATTGTTTGAAATGTCACACAGTCATGAATGAGCGCATGAGCGGGTCAGCAAGCACATTTAACTGCTGAACTTGGCTCAAATTGTGTTAGCTTGGAGGAAAAGGTCAGAATTTAGGGCCAACAAATTGCATTTTCCATTGCATAAATGTAATTGTTTGACAATGACACATCACTGAAGAACAGAGTATGATATATTGTATATGGAAAGCAGTCTTAAGTCAAGTCTTAAAGAAGGTAACTGCTCACTGTGGACATGCACATATAAAGAAAAGACACAACTTACATTTGGCTGACTCCTTTTAAAGAAGCACAGATGGCCTCATATTGTGACTCATGAATTTATACATTTAATGTGCAGTGCATATAATTGTGTCATTGATGTACCACTGTGAAAGGCATTGTGATGACACATTCTACTAATTATAGTCGCTAACCCAAATTTCTAAGCAATGTTACATTTCTGCATTACAATACCTACAACTGACTGTGCCTATGTCATATATTCTGTTGAAGTTGTGTATTTAACATTATCCCAAATGTTTCCAACAATAACCAAACCCAGAGAAACCCCTAATTTTATTGCCTCTTGTTGCTATAAATCCCAGGGGAAGTCATCCAGTGTGACTAAATGTAACATGCATAAAACTTAAATACATAATCTCATCCATGAGCATTACTGAGACAGAGATTCATCATCAATTAAGACAGCAAATCCCATGATCCCATGCTACTTCATGGCATCACCCAAGTATTTTATTTAACTGTTTGGTTCAGAGACCCAAGGGGCCGAAATTATTTTCCTGAAGCAGAAATTTTCTTAAAGTTATTTCAGAGCACATATGTCAATCGTAAATGCATAGTGTGTATCTTGTACAGCAGCAGTTGGAGAAAGTAGCAAAAGTGACAACAGAGAGAAGTCCAGTCATTCTGTCTCCGTCTGGAATTCAACCTGTAAAACAAACGAGTGCATGCCTCCATTACTTATGGGTGGCGACCTGAAAATTGCCCTTTTGTCCCTTTATTGTTTGCTTAGTGGAGAGCTGGGTAAACGCATTTTGCCCACTCATGCCACTGAACCGTGTGAACAGCACACTTGCAACATGCTCGCTGTTCAGCGACAAAGCCCCACTGAAGCTCCTGGCATCCAAGAACAATTGCTCCTGGAGAATAAGGAAGAGCCCCTGGGGTTTGCCGGAAGTTCACATGATAAGCTCGACAACTTCCTCTTCCACAGGAAATTCGTAACCTCATGTGAACCCAGCAAGTTGAGGTCTAAACTTAGAGGTTGACATAAGCATTTGCCTGGATCGTTCATCATTGAGAGGCAAAGGTTCCAAATAACTTCATGACACAGATAATAATGATATTACATATTACATTGTGTAGTCAAGATGATTAGACTCAATTTTGCCAGATAAATCTAAATAAATCTAGCCACAGACAACCTGTGTTGGGAAGTTGCAAGTGCATCTTAACTTGTTTTTAAGTTGTCACCTGTCAAAAACCTTCGGTCTTCAGAACACCATCTGTATGCAGAGGCTTGTAGTCGATGTCAGGGAACAAACATGGTGGATTTTGGCAAAATTTGAATGGGGCAAAATTCAATAAAATCCTGTTACGAATGGAAGGAAAGCAGATTTCACCATGGTCCACAAGCAAAATTCAGAGGGGGTAGGTCCTCTTCAATGGAGTCCACCATGTTGCACTGCCATGTTTCCTCAGTAGCCCAGAGTGGACAAAGCAAACACTGGCTCTTGAGAACCTCACTATTAGATGACACTAAATCCTACACACAGGTCCTTTAAATTCAACTGACTTTGTCTCTGACCTGTTTTTTATAACTGGGCAAGTAACTGAGAAGGGAAAGATATTCATGCTTACATCAATGACTGCGGTGCCTTCCTGAAGGTCACCAATAACTTTACTCAGACCAAAATGCCATAGTCTGCCATAATATATTGAATATGGGACGACTTGAATTTCCTCAAAGTGTGATCTTTGTTTGTTCATCCCCTAGAAAAAAAAAAGGCTCCTGGCATTTCACCCCGTCCTGCTTTATGAGATCGGCTCTTGACATTCTCACTGCTGCACTCTGCAAAAAAAAAAAAAAGAAAAAAGAAAAAGAGAGCACCCTTTAATGTGAAAAGGAACGTTTATTTCTGACCTTTTCATAGACATATCTCAGACGACAGTGATGCAAGCACTCATATCCTGTTTTCCATAAAAATGTCCACAGAGACAGAGCATGTGACACCATGGTCAGAAAGTTCAAATGGAAACATTAAATTAAGCACTACGTATTCAGATACAATGAAAACATACAGTTCAATTAATTGCCGAGGAAACACAGAATTAAAGAGCAGATTGCTATTTCTTGTCATACTTTTAAGTGTACCGGGTATTGAAACAAAGCAACAACCAAATCTTTGTATTTACACTGAGGAGCGCCACTTTTGTCACTGTTAAACATTATTACACAGAACAAAATGATCACACATGGATATATTCCTGTGGGAGGTTTTGTTGTAAGGATCTAAACCTTTGAGAGTCAAATTTCTGAACCTCATTCAGGCTGTTGTGTCCCTTTTTCAATAGCAAGGAAGGAGGGAAAATTTAAATCAAGATTCAGCCAATCAGTGAACAGTGATGTGCGTCCTACTGACATCATCAACGTGCGACAAGTCTGAGGGCAGCTCCCTGTGCATGGCTGTGCAAGGTGGGGTGTTTTTGTGGAGTGTAATGCAACCTTTTCAAACAATGTGCTGCATGTAGATTTGATGAAAAAAGACCCCAGTGTGAAAACAGTGTGTAAAATTTCCTATTTTGAAAAGATAAAATGGGAAGACACTCTTTATTAAAAGAGTATGGATGGCTCTGGAGTATTGGCACACCAGTACAAATAGTTCTCGCTGGTTTAATAGAAAACAATGAGAAAGAGAAAGAGAGAGAGAGAGAGAAAAAAAAAAAAAACTCACGCAAATGAGTATTTTTACCCCTTAGCTTCAATAATAACCCGGGGCTACACAACTCACATATAATGTATCACAAAACATCATAATGGCAGCAATTCTCTGGCTGCCAAAAAAGGAAATGAACACAATAACTCAAACAGAACACAACGCATTTCCAATATGAATGCATGTTCATTGCACCAAAATTAGATTTTTTAGGCTACAGAACTATGAATAAAGTATGAACAATGTGCAAAAACAAGGTCTACCTTTAAGGGAATCCTGCATTTAATATTAGCATAATGCTATTTCCTCTCTGCCACTTTTAAAAAATAATTCAGCATTTATTAACTTTATTTCTGTAAGTTAAATTTCTGTAATGATATCTGGACAGATGGCAATGGCTACTTTGGTTTCTTTTTTAATGAACAAGGGAACGATGGGGGCTGGGGGTGCGATAAATTTACAAAATATACATCTAATATTCTGCTTTTTCCAGCAATCGTAATTGATTGAAGTTGGAGTGGCATGTGTGTATTCGCACTTGTTTATTTGTGTGGGCGTGCGTGTGTGTGTGTGTGTGTATGCAGTGTAAGTGTATGAGTGTGTGCTTTCAGGGATTTTCAAAGTGCTATATCTGATAAGGTGAAAATTAGAAATTGATTCGTGGCTTGTCTCCTAGATGCAATGGTACAAATACAGTGGCTGCGGCCCCAGAGTGCCATAGAGTAAGAATTTCTGGCTCAGCTCAGTCCATTTGGTCTCTTCTGGATCAACTCTGGCTTTACAGTCATCCATCTAGTCGAGTTTTCACTCAGCCTTTAAGAGTCAAAGACAACATGATGAACCAGCGTTATATTTGCTTTTAGGAATTTGAGAAGCTTAATGAAATAAAACCCCACTTTGCATATCAAAGCTTCAGTTTGTAATGGATAGAGTCCGGCTTTTTAGGACTCGCTAGCTGCTGTTGAGGAGCATTATATTTCACTCATTGTTTTGTGACTACCTCTGGGTACAAAAAAGTGCACATGACCAGAATGTAATTTAGGTAAATCAAGCAGAACGGGACACTCTTGTGCTCCACAGTGCAGCTTTAACAAATTCAGACCATTTAATGCTGATTTATTCTCGTCTGTCGGTAGTTTTCAGTCCTGGGGTTCAAGTCCCTCTAGATGGTCGGGGATGGGGAGACCGGTGAGAATTGTCAGACACTTATTCCACACATTGAAGACGGGACACACGGGCTGGACAAAGGAGACGTGAAACGTGTGCAGGTGCTGGGAGCCCACGGCATCATAGAAGGTCAGGGAGCCGGCGTCGTAGTCCAGCAGGACCCCAACGCGCCGCAGGTGAGGCGAGGGCTCGATGGCCAGCTCTTTGCTGTTGTGGCGAACCACCCAGGAGTTGTTGCAGCGGCAGAGCACCCAGGAGGCCGAGTTCTTCCCGATCCACTCGTGCTTGGGGGCTGATTTGTAGGCTATGCCCACAGCGTACCTGAGGAGAAGCGGAAGATTTCGTTATTGCACATGAAAATGAGTAACTTTTACTCAGACTGCCGACTAGAAATCTGCGGGTCAATAAAACTCACCATGTGCTCCCTCCAATTAAAGCCTCCCAGTAGTGACGGCCGCTGTCGATGAAGACATTTCCCACGCAGCCGTAGCTGCTCTGGCTGGTGAAACGCTCCTGGCTGTGGCCTTTCTTGGACGTGGTTTCGTCCCGCTCCACTGTCAGGTTATCGTGGGACACCTTCAGCTTCTTGTGGGCAGATTTGGGATCCAGCTTAAACGGCTGGCCTGATGGAGGAGAGGGAGGGAATGGAAAAACACAAATTGATTTTGAAATGAACTGAAATCTATAAAAGGCAACATTCTTTAAAGAACAGCTCATTTCTTTTCAGTTAATTGAATTTCATATTTGCAGGCAGGAAAAAAAAAATTCAGTAAGCTACTTCTGTGTGGGTGTTTACACACGAATTTTCATCAAATGTCAATCCCATGCAGACTGTTCTTTTTCAGTCGTCTTGTGCTTACTGTTGGTCTTCAGAGTCCCTGGTTCACTGCTCCTACTTCCCGCTTGGTTAATGGCCTTGACAACAAAGATATACTTGGTGCCACTCTGCAGACCGTGAACGGTGTAGTGGTTCTGCTTTATGTTGGGAACAATCATCCAGCTCTCCAATGAGTTACACAGACCTGAGAGGAGAGGGAAAGCAGGGCAAGAAAAGGTAAAAGAGGCAGAGGGAGGAGTGGTACAATTAGCAGTTAGCGTCATTATTGTAGTGCTTTATTGAAAGAGCAAAGTCAGAAAAGAATTAGAAATCTGTGGGAAACATTTGATTGCAACTCCGGGCACTTTAAGCACAACTAAAATCACAGCCAAGGGGGAAAAAGCCTTAACTTAAAAGCTTCCGAGAGAGGAGTTTGATATGTAGCTGCATGAAAGGATGATTTGCTGTGTGTGAGCTTGTGGCAGCGGGAACAGGTGAGAGGGTGTGAAAAGGCACAAGAGGAAACCATTCGCACCTTGTTGGCTTCATAGCTGCCTTGTGCTCTCTCTGCTTGGTGTGTGTTTTATTCAATAGAACTTCAGGACTCCAGCACCACCTCCTAAAGCAAGAGTGTGTGCACGAGTGTGTGTGGGGGTGTGTGTGTGTGTGTGTGTGTGTGTGTGTGTGTGTGTGTGTGGGTGTTTTCCTTCCATGCCATGGCTTAGTTCGCCTGAGGAATTTAGCAGGAGGTTAACATTATATATTATTATTTTCCACAATGAGCACCCTCAGTTTTTCTTTTGATTTCACAATCTCACATCACATGTTCAACTTTAAACAATCTAACTAAAGTTTATTTTAGTTAGACCGTTCCATGAACTAATTAAATCGATAACAAAGCTGAAATTATGCATTTTGTTGGTAGATACTGCCTTTCTGTGAGGCCTGAGTAGGATCTGTGGAAAATAGAAAAATTACAACCTTTTTCATCAGTCTGACAACTTTAAAATGCAAATATATTAACTGATGTAACAAAAATATTGAGAATCATAACTTTGATAACCCAAGAAAACAAAATCAGTATGCATTTATGTCAGTTCTTTCCAACCACAACACGAATATTTGTCGTAATCCTTTAAAATGGATTAAGACGAATGTCACTAACACAAATCTCCCACAGGAAATGCACTTCAGCAGGCTGTGCTGAACGATTATGCACGGGAGTTAAGGACGTTGTTGTTGTGTTTTTAATGCATTAACATTAGACGAATTCCACCTCTGATTCATCTGAATTCCCGGCGGGGGGGGGGGGGTTCTGGCATGTGACGTCAATGCTAACAGCAACACCTCTGATGTTATTTAATGTGTAAAGAGGAGGTGAGAAAGCTCACAGAAATCTTAGTAAACCGAAGGAGACAGGGATGTGAAAGCAAGAGGGGAAGAAAGGAAGATGTGTCTCACATTAGTTTAATGGCTGTTGGTTGTAAGCATGCTTTATGCTGTATGTAATGAGAAGGCAATGATAACTGTGTGACCTTGCAAAGATGGGGAGAAATAAAAGGAGGAAAAAATCCTTTAAAGTTATCATCCTTAAGATTTCAGTCCTGGTTGATTTGGCGACACCTGTGGTTACTGGTGGTAACAGCAAGTGCAGGTTCATCCGACAGGCTTGTCTGAAAATCTACAGCATAAGAGTAATTTGTTTCCACTCTTTGTTGATTCTGAGAGCAACAGTGATCTGATTTAATGTATCTGCACATTGTCTCTAGATTAACTGAAACTGTGCAACTTTTGGCTCCTTATCTGGGCATTACCCAGAGGAGCCGTATGCGAGAATGCAAATGTCCAAATCAGCTGAACCCTGCCATCTCTCTAGTATAAGAATCCAGCCCATGTGTGAGGTCATTGTCCAGAGAATTCAGGGTTTTTGCTGTGAGGTAAATCTATTTGAATCTGACAAAAAAAAGACCAAATGAAAGACAGGGAAGGCAGTTTGATTGAAAGGGAGCAGGGGAGCTCGTCTTCAGATGTCTTGACCCCATTTTCTTCCTCGTAGCCGTTGCTCACTGGAGTGTCTCGTGATTTTTGTGGTACATGTGTGTGTATGCCTGCGTATACTGTATGTCTTGTACTACAAGACACTGTACGCGTGTGTCTGGGATGCTGATTCATTTTGCAGCTGTCATCTCTCCTAATGTGACATCTCTCTCCCTCTGTGCTAAACCTAAACTCCCTGCATGTGCAGACACATGAGCTCAATATATCCACTGAAGTCTCATCTTTTGCTGAACGCTCTACATCTAGTGTGAATTCTCCTCTGTGCTATCGTCAAATCTTATTCTCCTTCCCTTCTTCCGAAGCTGCAGTCATTTGATGTGAGGGTGATAGTAGCATAAAAGCTAGAGGCTTCACTTCAGGGGGCTTCACTTCCACTGCTATCTCAGTCTTTAGAAAAGCACTTCAACTCCCAGCTGCCTTAGGGCAGCTACTGGCCACAATAGAGCATCATGATTATAACGAGCAGATCTCAGATCTGAAAATTGGATGTAAATGGTCTGCATAACAAATCCATTGCAAATGCCTGCATGCAGGATGTTGGACAATGGCCAGTGCTGCCGCTGAAGTCTTTGATCAGATAACAATTTGATTTAATCAGCTGAATGTTTAGGCTTTATTTATTGGGTCAGCTGCTCTGTGGAGTGGTATCTGGGAGTGGCTGTTACCCTGTCAGTAGTATCTGACATACAGTATGCATCCAGTGTGGACAGAATTCCCACCAGGTTGCTAAAAGCACCCAAAGTGCTAAAAACCCATCACATGACTTCAGTTTCTTCAACTGCAGCTACAACCATGGCTAGCAATGATTTCAATCAGAGTGAATTTGTGTTTCAAGATGCATCACACTTCACCCAAACCCTATCTGACTCAAGCATCCCTATTCAGCCACACGCACTTACTGGCAATGTTAGACTGCCCTGTGAAGATGGCATACTGGAGCTCATAGGACACCACTATGAATTCATCATCGGACGTCCAGTGGACCGCGATGGTGTCATAGGAGGCCGTGCACAACTCCTCCCTGATGCATGGAGCATTTGGAGCTGCAGGGGATGAAAAGAGGAGCGTCACCCACCAAGATGCTACAGTCCAGTTGAGCATAGCTGCAAATTACATTAGCAACATTCCAAAATGATAACACACTCAAAGGCTGTCAGTTGTTATGACACCGTAGCCCCAATTAACCGAGTGCATGTTCATTTGGTTCAATTTATGAATGCAAGGGCTTCATTACATGCAGGATTTAAAATGTTCTTTCCAGTAGAGCGGTGGGTTGAGCATTAAAAGCAACGCGGAGGAGAAATGATAAAATATTCAGAAACACATTAACACAGCGGGAAGAGTAAATACCCCCATCCTTTTTAGCAGTGACATATGTGGCTCATTGCATAATCAGATGATTAAATGGCTTTCCTACGCTCACTTTTTGACTCACATGCACTTTATTGAGCTATAGTTGTTTTTGTTTGCGAGGGAAATAAATAAGACATTATTTTTTAGTACTCGAACCATGGCATCTTAAGTAGAAAGAGATGGACTGAGGTAAGAAACAAAGATGCAAAGGCACAGCTTAAATTGATTGTAGAGCCAGTTCCTATCTCTTTCTGTGTCTGTCACTCTCACCCTCTCCCAAGCGTTCCGTCATGAGTGGCTGCACATAGTGGAGTGATTCAGACTGATTCACTTAGCGAAAAGGCCCTCCAGCGAGGCCCTCATGCATCGCCTAGAATAAATACGAGCCGGCCATTTTCCCGGACCTTCAAGTTCTTTGCACACCATGCCTTGTTTTTGTCCCCAGCATGCTCATAATTCACGCGCTGACATTTTGATGGGCCCTCGCAAGTGGGACATCAGAAATTAATGTTGAAAATTAATTTGGATTTAATAGGCTGGGGCCTGTTCCTTCAAACACAGTGCTTGAAGACAGCAGGGACTTCAAAAGAATTTAAAAAGAAAAGACAAAATCTGAATTTAAAGCTGGAGTGGAATCGTAATTAGAGGGAATGTTTGGTTTCATGGTCAATGAGGAATTGGATTAAAGGTCTAGACTGTAGATCCAACAAAAGCAGACATTTTGTTGGTGCTTTTAACTTCAGAGAAAGTAAATATCAAGCGGTTACGTTGCACACAATGGTGCACTGCCCTCTGATTTTGACCGCAAAGTAATCCTCTGAATTTCAGGTGGTGATTAAAACAGCTTTTATTGTTAGCAATACAATACTGAACAAAAAGACGATGATGAAATCACATAGTTTACCTGTTAGATAATCCAGACTCTCCAGCAACTTCTTCTCTCTGCCGAAGTCGAGGGCGAAATTGTCGAAGGTGTCTGTCAGATGTATCTCAGGGATCAGGACTTGGGTTGATGCGGTTGCCATGGAAACCCTAGGTCATTACCAATTAAGATTGAACAGGCTTTTATACTATCTTTGAAATAAAAGGAGAATTGAAGAACATACAGCATATCTTAATTCTTAAGCTACGCCAAGAGAAACAAGGCATTTTAGCATCATTTTAGCTGATGAAGAACACAGACAGTCTGAACAAACTGCTCAACAGTTGCTAAATTAAAACACTAAATCTGAATAAAATCAGCCACCTAATTAAAGACGCTGTGCCGATTAGATTCTGACTGAAAGACAACTTTTGTTTGAAGGACTAAAGGATAATGATTTCTTTTTATATCACTCCGCTTTGTTTCTCCTGAGGATGCTCATATTGGACACCGGGTTTTGGTCTCAATTGCTAAATCAATTAGTCAGAGAGCTTAAGCAGGGAGCGGAATAAGATTAGGCTAAATAAAAGATTAAATTCCTTCTCTCTCTGTCTTTGCTGTTGGGCAAGTCAAGTACACAAGCATCTCAGATTGGTTGTCACCATCTATGTGTGCACTCCATGCTCTCTCCCTAAAGCTAGATCCTCGTTTGCTGAGGTGAATATTTCCAACATGTGTGGCCAGTCTGACCTCTCATTGATACTCTTGGCAGTCTGCAGGAAGCGAGCATGGTCGGTTTCTTTCAGTGTCTGATCGGCCTGTGCGATGAGGGCTGAGGACCTCTCGATGCACTGCTTGCAGTTGGAGATCTGTTGGGCGAGCTTCCGGAGCCTTTGTGCCTGAAAAGTATGGTGAAATGCAAAGTCAGTGCTGTTAGGCTGGCTCAAGTAGTCAAACCAAGGATGCGTGAAAATGTCCTCATCCAGGTTAAGATGTCGTGGATCATTAGGGTTGAGAACTTAATCAGTCCTGACAACGACAAATTACCCCAAACTGTGGGATTTTATTGGTACAAGGAGATGGATGAAGTCACCCATACATGAAAAGGTCAAATCTAGAATTGCCTGGTGCACATGCAACCGTCATCTATTTATTTTCTATGCTGTCTTCATTGGTAAAAGATTAGGATATTAAAGATGGTAAATCATGCCGTCCTGCTGATCTTCAGTTAAAAGGACTGGAAGCTGATGTGTTTTGACCTCCCTTGTTTCTTGTCCTATGAGGTTTTGTTGAGAAACCCTGGTTATTTTGTAACTGTGAAGTTAAATGCCATTTTGGGGTTAATCTTTTCTCTGTATTGTCGACGAAGTCAAAGAAACCATGGACGCTATCATGGTTGATTTCTGTTGAAAAAAGAGAAACCAAAGAACAGACAAATGGCTTGAGAAAAACGTTTGTACTACACCAGATAAGCTTCTCCCGTGTACCTGCTCATACTGAATTTTCTTGCTGTGCCAGTGATTCCATTCCACGCAAATCTGGGATGTCATTTCCTCTTATATGTCCCTCAGTTTCATTCCCTTTCCATACAGTATGAGTACAAGACTTTAAGAGACAGATTGAGGTCAGTGGTTGAATTGAGGTCGAATGACATTTCATCAGCAGTTTGGCTTGTAAAGGACCCAAAACACTGTAATCTCAGGCCAAATCTTTTTTTTTTTTTTTTTTTTTAAATAAGAGCATAAGAAAGGCCAGCAACAGAAACTTGCTCTGAGAAAAGAGCACTTTGGGTTGTTATTGATTATCTTTTAACACTCCACCAAAAAGCAATTTGTAGAAATCTACAGGCCTAAAAATAAATATCTCTGCATCTCCTTTGGTGCTATCCTAAAAGCTAAAAGCCTATATTACATGGAGAAGACAAATCCCTCGTGGATTCCAAGTCTCATTAGATACAGATAAAAAAAAAAATCATTCGGGTTTAGAGTACAAGTAAACACGACCTCCCATATGCTCTGGGATCTACTCTTGACCAGTCGGCCTGGTTTCACCGTCTGTTCAGAGTATGTTGAAGGGTTTGAATTTTCAGCTGCTGAACAGTCCGTCTGTTCACCATGTAGGGATCGGGTCAAGGGGCTGCAACGAAGTACTGCATTTGACACAAAATGCGGTTTGATGGCAGCCTGGGGTGTTTTGAGTGCACGCATGTGTTTTAATAGTGACAAATGAAGGCGATGACGCTGGCAGTCAATCAACTGGAGCAATCCAAACCTTTGGATTGTGAATGCTTGCCTCCCAGATTGTAACACATGTGCACATTATATTTTATGCACTGCTAAATATATTCAATTTTTATGCATATGACTGTGAATATTAGATCTGTAGACAGTATTTGCCCCTTGATGATCATTATACCTGGTAGAATGGTTCACTAATGGAAGGAAATACCATTTTTAATGATTAAGGAATAATGCAAATTAGTAGCGACAGCACATGGCCCATCTGATGATAAGCATCGATTTAGCATGTGCTGGATGTAGTGGAGGAACAGAATGACAAACAGCAGCTTTAAAATGGGCTAAATGTGTTTTTTTTTTTGTTAGCTTGGCAAAGGTAAGGAAAGGTGGGAGGATATGAAGTGAAAGATGGGTGTGAAAAAGGAAAATAAATGCTATCTGCTCTCAAAGCATTCACCTCACCTTCCCCTCCTTGATCTTGTTGCCGATGATCTGCCTCCTCTGCTGAATGATCTCGATGAGGACGTCACACTCCTCCAGGAGCTTGCCCTCCTGACGGGACGCGTTCACCTGAGAACCAATTCACAGACAGTATTGGATAAAAAAAAGATTGATGGATGCCGGGGATACGGTGGGATGTATGTTCAGTGGCTCCACATCATGTCGACAGAAGGACAGCATGTCATTTCCATCCATCAGCTGGCCCTCCTGTCGGGAAGCAAGCTCTCAAGGAAGATGAGGCATATTCAGCCGTTTTTGCTTCCTGCTGGCTTGAGTGCTGAGTGACAAGTGAAATAAGCAGGAGGCCCTGTGGCTGTTACAGACCAGACATGACACTCAGCAATATGCTGAAGAGCCACCCACAAGGGATGTGTCCGAAATCACCCCCCATTAACTGTATAGTGCACTATAAATACCCTCTGCGAGATGGGTAACAGACATTTGGCCCTTAACACATTTCCCACTGAATCTCATATTCACAAGAAATCATACCACTGTTTATGTTACACTTCAGAAGGTAGATACTAGCTAGCTTCAAGTAGCTTCTGTAGTTGCTGTGATGTCACCAAATACCTTTTACACCTTTTGATGATTGGCACTCTTGTGACTTGCTGTCACTTGGCTGAGACGATATGGACCAATATTAGCTTGCGGTCTTTCATGACCTGCGTGAAGTGCGATCGGGCCGGAGGGGCCACATGCAGACTTCTGGGATTCATCATGTTGTCAAGCTAGCCCAGACACGTCCACATTTGTGTTGAAATCGCAAGATGGAGACGTCTCAGTAAAAACCAGACAAACTTTGGTGAAAAGTTGTGTCTTTAGACTGCTTATAAATCTTTTCATAACTTGTTTAATCAGTGCTTTAATAACTGTATTTCAATTTGAAGTGCATGGTGAAAACAGACACTGAAATGTGTTATATTGGTACATGTAATAATTATTAGACGTCACAACACTTAAAAACTTTAGGCTTTTAAACAAAATATATTCCAGTTTTAATCTAAAAGCCCCCACAGATCCTGGAATGAGTCATTTTAGATCCATGTTATCAGACTTTCAGAACACTTTCTTCATAAGAGGTTTAACAGTAAGTTTGAGCTCTCTGACGTCACAGCGGAGCTTCACATAAGTTCATTTTTTTCTCCTTGAATGAGGATTTTGCAGACAAAATTGATGTTTGTTTGTGCATAGCAGACATAACTTCGCCTAACATATAAACCAGTCATAATGTGACCAGAATGCTTTATGGTCGTTACTGTATTTGTCTCCTTAATGAAATGCACAGTTCTAATTTGTGTGTGGGGCTCCAGACAATGAAGAAGTAAAGCCAACATCGATGAAACACAAGTTAGACAGAGTATGGAAACAAAGCCATTGTCAGACTTTATGTAAGTGAGACATCAATATATAGAATGGCTGCCTTTGTGGAGAACACGAAGACCTGCAACTTGTTCAAAAGCACATACAGCTTCGTGACTCTGAGTTCAAACATCTGCTTGGCTGGAAACCCACATATTGGCAATGAAATTTAATAAAAATGTTTGCATTGATCTGTCTGGAAAGTGCAGTTGATGCTGTTGATTACATTCAGGGTTGTTCTGCCATGAGGGTCCTTAAAATCCAGCTCCATTCTCCGAGGTATTTGATTCACTTTGCAGTTGGAACCTTGACAGTCTGAGCAGACTGTAAAAGTTGCTCAAGCCCAATTACAAGACTGCAGGTCCGAACTTAATGTGTAATTTCTCATGGTAGTCACTTCCTCTCGGCCCCTCTCACCACCTTGTAAAGTGTTTTCTTGCTGCGGCGGAAAGCGATAGCGCGGGGAGCAATGAACAGGAAGTCTGCCGTGAGCATTGCCAAGCCGGCGAGAGATTGCACAGTTCTTCACATGAACGTACACACACACACATGTTGACAGGTGTTTTAATAATGACATCACTGGGAGTCATTTGCATTTGCTCCACCGAGCCAAACAAGGCCGGAAAGGACTTGCTCTCCAGCACGCCACTTATGTGGTTCTCTGGGATTGCGTTGCCAACAGAAACAATTTTGCAGCAATTTGCCACTCCGTCTCAGCGCTCGCAGTGTGCGAGACATGCTAAGCTGAGCACCTGAGATGCACATGCACTGCCACAGCCACTCTGCGCAGCACAAATGTCTTTTCAACACTGCTAATTGGTGTCGTTGACATCACTGTGACAGCTCCGGGGAAGCTTGAGATTTGAACGTGCTAACTCTGTGAAAAGCTTGCATATATGTTCTCTCTTTGTGGAGTTTTGTACACCAATTAGTATACTTATACAGATCTTAAACAAGCGGTTTGAGGGTAGAAGTTTCTCTGAGCATAAACCACAAACACAAGCACTGAAGTTCATCTGTTTTTTGGAAGTCAGCTCTTTTGGCCTGCAGCAGATCTTGCTTATTTCACTGTTTTTTTAATGGGTGGGATTAGTTTCCAAGAACTTCTAAATAACAATTAAACCAAAGTGGATCTGGAATTAAAGTTTGGGTTTCCTTCTTGGCTGACATAGATATTAGTCTTTACTGAAGCTCTGAGTCGCTCTCGCTGATATTTCATCACTGTTAATCTCAAGAACTCGACATGAATGAGGGTGACGCTCTCCGATGTCTGAGTGGAGCAACCACCCGCAAGGCTGCATGGACACACACGTGGCCACTCCGCCTCTAAATTCACACATTCTGGTAAGAAAGTGGATTTTTGAATTCCAAAGGACGACACTTTATAGCCTAAAACATCATAATAATCATTCTGTGAATAAACGGTTGACTTGAGATATACTAATCACACACACCGCAGACAATTTGTTAGCAGAGTACATCATGTGCCATGTAATATGTGGAGCATCTGATGACTGTGGGCAGAGCCCTCTGGAGCATGTGATCGGTGTGACAGATTGTACCCTGGCAGCGACATTAAGTGATTCATTAAGCCACAGAAACACACACAGAAATGACTCAGTCCTCGGGGGTATCTAAACTTTTCTAAAAGCATGTGAACCAAACTTTCTGCAAGGGAGGGGACGTTAAATTTTGCATGTCTAATACTTCAGTGACACTGGGCCTTAGGACATTTCTTCTTCTGTGGCTTTTGCTACTGTACAAGTATTGATTTTCCTACCAAAAGCAGCATGCCAAGTACAATCATTTATTCCATTTAAGAAACAGATCAATTTACTGCTTTAAATTGCCCCTCTTTGGCTATTTGTGATGATCAAATTACGCTTTGATTCGAACATGATAAGTCAGTTCCCCATTTTCCAGCATGCACATGGGAGCAGAGAACAGTGCAAACACTCCGTGGCGTCAGACTCTAACAATCACAGCATCTTGAGCCAATTTGCCGACATGTAGCCAGCTGAAAAAGAATGCTGGGATTTGACATGATGCAGCGCAAGAGCATTACATTGCGGGCACAGCTAAACCACAGCGCAGACAGTGAATCGGGGTGGGGGGGTGGGGGTGGATGAGAGCTTGCAGTCTTTTTCAGGAAGCCATTCGTCTCTGTTTACACCACCATTACCCCCGCTGTTGGAGGAAGCAGTGGATAGAATTCATAGACAGGATGAAAACTCAGAAAAGTTTTCAAAGTCTGAGCGTCATACAGTTTTTATACAGAAAGCTTTGGAATACATAATCTGAAATATTCAGAGAGCTGCCCGTGCAGGGCTTTTCCTGTGTGACCCTCTGCTTTTTAGTGCTGTCACACTCACCCCTCTCATGGGTGGCTACATGTGCGCGTCAAAGAGCTTCATTTACTGACTTAGTATGACTTCACGCGTTTATTTCTGATCATCAGTTTCAACACTTTTTTTTTTTTGTGAGGGTCCATCTTCTGCTTGTACTTCTACTTGACTTTTCTCACCTAAAGACTATACACGCCACAAGCTATTTTAGGGTTTCAGAGTGTGTACTGTATGTGTAGCTGTGACCATAATGCACTGGAGGAAGAAAAAAAACAAAAAAAAAAACAGGTCAAGCATTTTTTTGCCCCTTCGTGTATGCATCATTTATTCATTTCTGATTTTTAAAGTGGAGTGTTTCCTTTTTCTGGTCCTTTTGTGATAGGAAAGGATCAAAGAGGGTGTTTTCTTTTCTTTTTTCTTTTTTTTTTCCCCTGATTTAAAATTCCTGCATCATCAAAATTTCTCCCCCAGCTTAGCTCACAGAAAACGTCTTTGCGTGACGGCGACACAAAAACATACTCACAATATATGCACACAGCACTTTTACAAAAAAAAAAAAAATTAAATCTCCTTAATAAATCACAATCCTCTTTCCTTGCAGTCTGTAAAGGCCTTGCCAGGCAGAGAGGCTGTTCTCCATTATTTCTAAACTAAGATGTCACTGCCTTTTAACCCTGTGGCATTGCTTTATTTAAAGCTTCTTAGTGGGCCAGCGAAACATGAACAGACAGGCTTAGCACAGTTGCCTTTAGCCGAGCTAAACCCACACAGACATCCACACACACAGCTATTATCCTAATAATGCACATGTTAGACAAAGCCAGATGTTGAGTAATTGCGAAAACAATGTGTGCTCATGCCAGTTTCTACACAAATAAAGCTGTTAGTGACAAAAAAGGGTTCAACTTTATGCTAGCAGATTGTTTTAAAGATGGAATATATGATGCTGAAGCAGCTGTCGCTTAAGTCCTTATTTTCACACCTCATAGCAGAGAGTGCTGCAGGTATAATTATGACTTGAAATTAGTCATTTCTTAGCACCATTGCACATGAAATTCACTATAAGCCTGAAGCAACTAATGACTACTTTCTTAAGAATTTTTGGCCGTTTTGCTTGCTAAATGACTAAATGACCTCTTGGCTCTAAAATACACTTTCAAAGTGTACAGTTATTTCACACAGCCTCTATGGTGTTAGCTTAGCTGCTAACCTTTAGGCACATGCTAAACTGAAGGATGCTGGTCTCAATCAGAAGTCACACAGGAGATTGGAATACAAATAAATGCAAATGTAAAATGAGATGCACAATTGTTGCACTGCATAAAAAAAAACTCTAGATAAACATTCAGTGCTGTTAAACTTTTGCAGATCAACAGTGTAAATTCTAAACAAAAATGGCAGTGACAGGCAATATATAGGTCAGTGGTTAGACCGCTGCAACTGACCTCTACGTGTTGACAAGTCTGGATCAGTTTCCCCATAAGCGACTCCAGCTCGTTGTTCCTCTTGATCAAATTGCTGAGGTTGGAGTCCAGGGCTTGCTACAGCACACACAGACAAAAGACAAAAGAGAGAGTGAGAAATGAAAAAGAAATGGCTGCAACATACATGCAAAGAAACAGATGTGAAGAGCAGAGCCGTAAATCAAAAGAGGATAAAAATGCAACAGATTTCCCTCTTTAGGTTTCTCTGCTGAGACGAGCTGAAGAAGTTTTCAGACAACCTCGGCTGTTACGGCACAAAACAAAATAAAGTTGCAAAAACAAGTGGAAAACATTCTAGACACACAAGACAAAATGAGCAAGAACGTTTGAGTCCTCAGCGCCAAGATTCACCGAGGAACAGCAAAGAGAAGCAATGCTTTTCCCTCAACTCTTCTTCACAAGCATCCCCATGAGTTGCATGCTTTTCTTCTTCTTTTTCAAGAGGTGCGTTCAGGGTCCACGTACCTCCGAGCGCTGGTGATACCCCTCGTCCCTGTACTGCCTCCTCATCCTGCCCCGTCCGAGCCTCCGACAGAGTATCCTACTCTAGGAGAGGATGTGACTGGGACAGCCACTCCACTGAGCGCCAAGCCATGCGCAAACCCGGCCAAGCGGCAAATTAGGCTTCAAAAGCTTTCCCTATGAGAGCACGCAGCAGCGCTCTCGGCTAACGAACCGGCAAACAGGTGACAGCACGTCAGCTATGTCCCTTAACGCCCCTCCCTGCTTTTTTTTTTCTTCCCTCCCCCTTTTTTTTCCCCTCTTTCGCTGCTTTTCATCCGCCTGGGCACAAGCTGTCTCCTTTACTTCCAGGACCGTCATATTATTGCCAAACCGAGCATGCTTAAGCCGCTCTGATGCCATGTCTCCACTGTCTCACTCAAAAAAAAAACTGGTTTCCAGACGAATTTGAGCTCCGACTCTGCGAATGCTGAGATACCCCACGTTTCTCGAAAAATGGTGTGAAGGTGCATTGGAGCAGCACGGCCCGAACAGCAAATGTCAAAGATAGCTTCGCTGGGAAAACACAGGCTTGCTTCAAATTCCTCGACTTCAAATTAAGAAGGCCAACTCACCAAATATGCTACATCACAACTCACTATCTACTTTTGCAGCAGCAGTGCAAACAAAGCCAGGTTCTGATGTTATGCTGAGGATTAAAAAGGAGTTACCCAGAGGGAATATTGAATAAACAACAGTAAACACAAATAGACATGGTGGGATTTGTGTGTTTTTGTGTGTGTGCGCTCTCGTGGCACTTGGGGCTTAATGGATGGCCTTAATACGCCGATGACACACAAAAGCAATAGCGGCATAAAGGTCTCCTCAGAGAAGAATCTGACGCTGCTGTCGCCATCATCATACGCAGAGATAAAAATAAACCGAACCACTTGAAGGATGACGAGGAGCACAAGAATCCCGGCGATAAGTCAGCAGCTGCCTCACGTGCAGGCCGGCGTATGTAGCAAAATTCATGCATGCATACTTAAATGCAAAGAGAGGAAACATATTCCTAATTACATACCAGCATACACTTCTAATGCAAACTTTACATTTCCACATGCACACACAATCTTCAAACACGCATTTTGTGCATGTGTTGTTTCTTCGTGGTCAGAATAGGACGTGAAGGGGTTAACCCACATCTGAAGTGTCCATGTTGCCAACTACTGTTCATATCTTAGAGCTGAGCTGCCCGCCTGCCTTTCAGGTTGATCACCGTTCAGTCATCTTGCTTGTTTAACCCCTGTATTGCTCTCTCTGTACTCCTGTCCTGCTGCCAATCAGAGTGGGATTTCCCCCCTCCCCTAAAAAACAATGCCTGTACAAGGTTAATCTCTGCGCTGAACGAACTAGGCCAAGCCATGGTGATTTGATGAATTTTTAGATATACAGTAAGCCACTGCATTCAGATTAACTGCATGGATGCAAAATCCTTTCAGAAACTCTACCCAGTGGTGGAAAGTAGTTAAGTACATGTGCTCAAGTACAGTACTTAATACTACTTACTACAGAACTTATACTAACCCTAACCCTAACCCTAACCCTTCAAGTAAAAAGTTCAATATGTAAGTGCATAACAGAAATACAATACAAGTACTTCAAAATGTATTCAAGTAGAACACTCGAGTAAAAGCATTTTCCATCACTTGTATTCTTAAAGTATTTAAACTGTTGTTTAGAAATAATGTAATATGGTGCTGGTGTATTTAAAATGGGCCAAAATGAATTCAGATTGACGTAAGAAAGCAGTTTTTGAGATAAACTGCAGGATACTGAGATGACATTTGAATCAACACACAGCTGGAGAGAAGAACAAAATATTTAAAAAGGTTAAACACTGCGATGAAGATGACGTAACCATTATACAAAATAATCTGAAAAATGTGTAAATGCAAACGTGGGCAAATGTGTATGTGCCGAGGGTAAATTCAAGTGTGCAAATGGTAAATGAAGTAACAATAATTTAAGACTAAGATAAAAATGCACAATATAGCAAAAGTAAAGCTGACAATAGTAAGTAATTTGGCCTTGACAGATAGCCAAGATGATTATTTTGTCAATGTTCATAAAATACTGACAGTCATACCTGATCCAGCAGCTCTGCAGCTTTTGCATATCCTTCCAATAATTACTGCATATGCTTACTTGCATTTGTAATTTTACATTGTGGTTTTGCAAACTGTACTTAAAGGCTAACAATAGGCTGAAGAGCAGTGTTACTTACAATACCCAGTGATGCATCTGTAACCACAGTCCACAGTGATGTCACAACACACTGGCATGCCCTGGAGTACACTTATACATCACTGCTGCAAGGTCAGAAGACCACTGGAGGTCACCAAAAACAAGATGTGTTGCTGGTGTTAAGTAGTTTATTATGTAATGGATCTTCTTGCAACTTCTTGCACTTCAAACATTCACTGAAACATATACATATCCAAAATACCTTCCTCATAGATGGAGTCGTGCCTCAGTTTTGAGAAAGAAATCCTAATAATGACAATGTGGTCAGTCTCTAATCCACACGGAGACGTTCATGGCCACTTGGCGGGAGAAAAAAACACCCTGTGGCTCAACTGTGGAAGCAGTGAGAGCGGTGAAATGACTTGAAATGTAAATAGAATTCAAAAAATAAGATTTAGTTTGATTAAGTGCGGTCAGCGAACTGAGTTGGAGCCAGTTTTGTGAGTTTTTCAAAGGAAAGCTTGTTCCTTCCAAAGCATCTGCTCTTAATCAGTGAGAAGCTGTCCTGCTGCAGCACATTCAGATCCTCTCACAGCTTCTCTTTATATCACCCAACAAGAATCCCCTCTTTGCATAATGTTTCATCACCTAAGATCTCCCTGCCAGCTTAAAAAGAAAAGTTCTGAGGCTCTAGATTCTGCACTTTTGCTTTTGTTTTGCTTTTTTCTTGACATTTTCAAGCATTTCTTGCTGAATGCATAAACTTTATTGTCATTAGTGTATGCATTGTTCCGTGTGTAGCAGCAGTGGCGATGGGTGGAGGCTCTGAGTGAGCTAAATCACCCCAAAGCAGTGCTGATAAGCTAAGGATGTAAGGAGGTGCAAGGGGATCACACACACTGGCTCAGACACGGATGGAGACAGGTAGGCGAGCGAACTGAAAACTTCAGAGGAGCTACGTCTTTTCAAGATTTACTGTGACACTGAGCAGGATTGTGTTCTCAGGAATCCTCACCCAGCTGCCAGAATTTAACTCTTTTCCTTGTTGCCTCTGTGAGTGTGTCAGAGAGAGAGAGAGGGAGGGAGATCAGTGAGAGAGTGAGACAAGTACGGAGAGAACAAAGGTTTACCAGCAAGATAGAAATGAAAGAGACAGAGGGCAGAGGAAACACAGGTCTAATCATCGGAGTCATCATTTATTTGTTTACTGCTCTGTGTTCACCCATCTTTACGGACATCTACACTATCTCCTCTTGCTAAGTCATCATTGTATTGGGTGTTCTGTATTTGATGGAGGGCGCTGGCATGTTTGCTCAACACCCACTTTCCCCACCAGTGAACTCTTCTGTAAATTGGAAACAATACATTTGTGTACCAGTCTGAGAGAAACAGAGGTGACTCCTGCAGGAAAAAAAGAAAAAAGAAATGCATCCCTGACTCAGAAGCGAAGCCCAGCAGACAAAAAAGAAAACGCAGCAAGGAGGGAACATTGTGGTGAGGGAAATTGGGAAAGGATAGAGTGTGTGTGTGTGTGTGTGTTTGATTGAGAGACAAGAGACCCCCGAGCAAAAGGAACATTCAGCGTAGAGCAAAATAGACTGTGAGTGCTGCACAATGCACTGTAAATTCTCAGACCGGAGCTTTTATTTACTTCAAGTGAAGAGAGCCGCAGGTCTTTCTTTGAGACAGGCTTCTATTACAGAGGGGTGACACCGGAGGATCTCTCAGAAAAGTGGGACAAATTTCATTGTACCTGATTTTACAGTATGAGTCGTGATGCTTCATTGCAACACACAAAGAGAAAATGTGCACGCACAGAGACTCAGAGCAGCGTTTCTGTTTGTCTTTCAGATAACTGTTTTGCTTTTCAGGCTTGCAAAATGACTGTTTTGGTTCACTCTGACCACTCTTATCAACCCTGTATCCGGGCAGCTGTTTTTAGCCAAAAAGCTCCAAACACTGACTGTGCGTGCCCAGGATCAAAAGTTATTGGTGGAGGGGTGGAGACCAAACGAGAGTTAAAGGGAATTATTTTGGTACTTATATTTGCCAGGTGGCCAGAAACATGAAATTAATGCTAATGTTAATTATATCTGTTGGATGGCTCAGTGAGCACCTGTTTGATACCTCCCCCCATGTAGTCAAAAAAAAAAAAAAATCAGCTTGCAAGTTTAAGGGACCTCAGCTATCATGAGGGGCTTGCCATTGAATTAAAATATGATGACGAGCCATTTATCAGAGAAAAAGCAACTTTTCACCACCCTCTCTGATTGAAAGTTTCAAGGTTGTAGCACCTCTGTCCTCACCCAGCTCTCCTGTCACAGTGGACTGACTCTGAAGCTCTCCATCCCTGCAGCAAGGGAAGAAGTTAAACCACTGGAAGTCAAACAAACAAGATGTTTCGTGATTGCCAAAGTCAAAGCTGAGATTTAACGGTTAAAAACACCCACATAATAGCATGGACTTTATTAAGGAAGTTAGTAAGGGAATAAGTGTATTCACAATATAAAAGATGAATGAGAGAACCAGAGGACATAAAAGTAAATATGTGCTTATCAGAAAGGCTGTGAATCAGATGTTATGTTTTGTGTCTGTTCATATTTTATTGTGCGTGCTGGTGCTTGACAACTCAAAGTATGCTGTTTCAACTCTAAAGGGCAGCTGATTAAACCAAAAGGATTACTACATAAACACAACAAACCTTGATTTGAAACTAAAGCTGCACACACACACACACACACACACACACACACACACACACACACACACACACACACAGCCATGCCTATCTTTTATCCTCAAGGTTCTTTCTCCTCAGACCCAGAGCCAAGGACTTTAAAAGCTATTTCCAGCTGCCTTCTCAGTCAATTTCCTGTGACGGGGGTAATTTTATCTCTGAAAAAGGATGGGTGTTCCCACAATAACCTCCACAGCTCTTATCAGACACACCACCACTGCCGCTGTAAAAAGGAAACTATTCCAATCATCTGATATTCGTTTTCTTTTTTCTTCTCTTTTTTTTTCTGTGCTGAGTGGAGATATCTCCAATTCCAGCAGATCAGGGCAAAAAGTGATATGCATGAAATGGTCCGGAAAATAGGACCAAAATAGTTTTGACTTGTCAGACTCCAAAATGAAATAAAAAAAAACTTCATATCTGAGTGAAACCAGGGATAAATGAGACTGAATGTAACATCATTGGTGTTTCAAGTTTCAACCATTTGGGCTACCTGACAAACAGAGCCTTGCTGGTCTGTGCTGTGCATCCTTTTTTGTGAAGTTCCCCCAAACCTTTCTGTCATTATGAATTAAAAATCAAATGTGTTGTTCAGCATAAATATTACATGGCACTTGGGTCATTTCCCGCAATAATTAGCTTCCCACTCTGTTCCCCTCACTGGTTCAAAACTCGAAGTGTTTGCCTCTTAAAAGCTTCAACTCAACTTAGTACACCTCGTGAAAAAAAGAAGCAATGTACACTATTCAATTAATCTAGCTGAGGAATTATTTAAATGAACTGTGAACATTTACTTATGTTGCATAATCGTAATTGAAGATGAGCTCGCCGCTTCTGTCGAGATTTGTTTGCCTGCTGTTTGTAATGCGTGGGTTTACTGCACGCCACGTGTGCCACAGAATGCTGCAACATGCACAAGAAGGAGAAAAACACTGTTTGCTGAAATGGATAAAGGTTAAGTGAACTGACATGTACGGAACTCAGCTTTCTACTTTGAAACAGAATTTAGCCCAAGGCTGAGATATATTTAAAGCCTCCCCGCTGTTGAAGAAGCCGCAAAACAAGTCAGTCAGTGATAAGAGAAAGTGGAGATATTCATTTTGTTCAGGTCTAGTTTGTCTTTATCTTAAGTGTTATTGTATTTTTCCTTCCTAATATAGCCATGGCAATGAAACTGACTTTGACAAAGGCTCTGTTCAGGCTGAACAGCAGAGCGCAGTGATGATAAAACCCAGATATCAGAAAATAATAAAACCTGTCAGCAAGGAGGGTTAAAAAAGTGACATCACTAATGCATCACGATGCTCCAATTTCCACCCCAGCGAAACAATCATCAGGGTTTGACAAAAATCCTTCCTAATGCCTGGATCCTACAAGGTCGGCTCAAGGCTAACAGGGTCTTAACCCGTGGTTTGTATCAAACTCACGTCATGTGCCAGCTGGCCGGCCTGAGGGTTTTCAGGCCTTCACAGGTGGTCAGATCCCCTCGAAGTCTTTGGCAGAAAGAGCACATTTGTTTTCTATGCGCGAGAAAGAAGAGGCTGCTTGCGTTTATCCTCAGGTTCGTGTAAGGCCAGAGGGCAGAGAGTGTCTCTAGTGTGTGTGTGTGTGTGTGTGTGTGTATGTGTGTGCAGACATGCATGCATGGGTGTGCAAGTGTTCATGTGTAAGCGAGACAACACGCTCATAAGACAGGAGGCAGTCATGATTTGCTTTCCCATCTGTCCTCTTGAAGCAGAGCGACTAATGACAGATGGAAACATGTGATTTGACCAAGAATTTCAGTTATCCAACAAATCCCTCACACTAAATGTCAAAATATATTGTTATTCAATTTGGCTGCACCAAAAAGTGCACTTTGCTTTTGGATTTTGACAGAATGCAAGCGGCAGATGCAGTATCTGCAACCAAAAACTTGTTCAGAAAGCTTCTTCTCCAATTTAACCAGTTTGTTTGAGAAAACAACCTGTATAGAAATCACTAGAATAAATGAATTTACAATCTTGATTACTTCTATTACTTTTCTCCTTTATTACTTTTCTATTTTTCAAAGACATGTACAGCCACTCAGACAGTAAAGAACACACCAGCAGGGTGGACATGAAGTCATCAGGCAGTTCATTTATATTCAGATTTAAACAAAGGGTGAATCATATGCTGTTTGCGCCTGTGCTTCACACGTGCTCCCTCTCATGCAACCTTTAATGCTGAGATGAATTCTGCTTGAATGTCTTCAGGGGCGGTCATACATATGGACTGCATGTTCAGTACATCAGAGATGGTATGTCACATGGTGCTTGTTATAGAAGGCATTATGGTTGTACCGTCTCATCTGCTTTCATTGACAATGTTTTGCAACTTGAGAGCATGTCAGAGCAAGGGGAGATCTGCTACTGCTTTGTTTTTTTGTGTTGCAGCAGATAATTGGCCTGTATGATAACTGCTGGGTGCGCTGACCTGTGATATGCTGCGTTCTCTCTCCGGATGAATGGAGGGAGAAAGAGGGGGCAGAAAGAGAGGCATGGTAATTAGATGATGCACTGACCTATTGCGTTCCCGCTAATTATTCTCCTCTGCTTGCATTTGCTAGAACACGCAAGATGAGGATATACGGACGCACACATCAGCTGCGATGATGAAAATAATTGGTGCCAACCAGCAGAGGGCCCATAATCACAGAGGGGCCCAAGCATTAGTGGCCTCATGCAGATTTGATATGATCCAAGGGGAAAAATGGTAATAATGATCACCGTGAGGAATTGAATTCTTTTTCTTGGAGGTGACTCCTTGACATATTATACTCTTTGAAAGTCTGAGAGGAGAATTTTCTTACAGAGCTGCTATTTTCCTGTTGAGCTCTAAACTTTCAGTAATTAGAGAACCGGTACTTTCGTCTGTGGGTACTGCAACTTGGAATCAGCTGTGATTCAGTTTCTTCCATTATATCACTAAAGGCATGCCTGCTCTCTGAGGACGTATTACAAACTGCTTTACACTTGAACACGTGCTTCAGACTTCTGGTAATAAGAAAACCTGTTTCTCGTAGGAGTAACGCCACAGCGTTTCATTTGAGGAGCCTTAGCGAGGCTGAATTAACACTTTCCATGTGAGCATGCACGAGGGTATTGCTGAAAACGTTCCTTGGATTAATGACGCTTTGGAAAAGTTGGATGCATTTTCTCATCCATTGTTCTGCAAGAAAATATGTGATGTGTAACTAATATGTGGGATTATTAGCGCGATTGATGCTAATAAAACTGCTTCTGCTTCATGTCAGGGATTACATAACTGGCACCAAGAGATATGACTGTATATATAACTCAGTGCCAACCAACTTGCAATGGCTCCCTGGTAGACTTTGCATTGATTTTAAAATTCTTCAAGTTACTTTAAAAGGCATTAAATTACCTATAGCATGTGTCTGTTTATATCCATGGATGGGGCCACGCTTGTTATTCCTACATCTCAGCTGGGCGACAAAACAATTATTTAATTAATTGCAGATTGTATTTTCTTGCTTAATTGATTAATCAAAAGTAGTAGTCAGATACTCAACTCAATTTCTCAGGGCCTGTGGTGATGTCTTCAAGATGCTTGTTTTGTCCGACCAACGATACAAAAGAAATTGAATTTTTACACTCTAATTTAGAAAAGGAGGATTTCCTCACATTTAAGAAGAAAGAAATAATAAGTTTTTGTGTTTCTGCTTAAAAAAAAAAAAAAAACAAAACACAGAAACGTTTGATTGATAATCAAAATAATTGTCAATTAATGGAGTAATGGTTACAAAGCACTTTCTAACTTTGTAAAATCCAGCAAATTTATACATTAAGGTCAGTTTAGTAGTCCTGTGGAGAACGATCCTGACAATTTCACAAAGTGTCCAAACGCCATGGACGTACAACTCGAAACAATGGAGTAGCCCATTAAGAAAAGAGTGACATTAGTCAAGGGCAGATGAAAAGATGATTAGAACAACGGCATCCGGTCGACATTCCGAGTAGCATTTCTTTTTGCATGAGCTCTGGTGTAACACACACATCCACACGCGCACACACACACAGGCTGCCTCCGTGGCCATTACCAGCACACTCTAATAGCCATGCTCAATTAAACACACCTCCACCCAGCAGGCAATTGGCGCTTGTTAACCTGCAACCTCATGGAAGACACCATGCCTTGTCACTAATGACACTCCACATATTCACTCCATATGCATGCCTCTGAATACCCTCCTGGCACACTGGCATGGTGTAGTGATTATGCTAATTGCTTAATTATTCAGCAGAGATAATAAGGCAGCATGAGACGATACAATCTCACTTGATAATTGAGTTAGATACCTGGGTAAGGATAATAAGAAATTTCACATCCCAGAGCCGCATAAAATTAATGTTTTAAAATTCATTATATCCGCTAGATAAATAATGGAGGATAACCTTGACGTAATTGTCGTTAGAGGCCGCAGGTTAATTAGATCACAGTTTTGGAAAAATCTGACATATTCCACAAAAGCCATATTCACATAGAAGCATGTAAAAAAAATGCAATAAATTAATAATCAACTCCTGTACTTACCCTGAGTTTTTCATAGCGGTCACTGAGTGCTGCCACCTGGTGGTCTCTGTGCCTTCCAACCAATTTGCACAGTGAGCAGATCAGCTGATCATCACTGACACAGTACATGTTCACCTTCTCCTCCTCATGCTCCAGGCACTGGAGCCCTCTGAGGTGGGAGTCTGGCATGGGCTCGATGAGCCGGTGGCCCGTGAACGGCTTCTTGTTCGGGTGAGTTGCCCGGAGGCACTCCTCGCAGTACGACACCTCACACGTCACGCAAGTTTTGACGGCATCCTGCGGCGGGTCCTGCTCGCAGAACTGGCACTGGACCGGTTCAGGAGGCGTACCTGGGCTGGACATGGCGGCGCTGACAGGGACCAGAGCCAGTCGGTTGCTCCCTTCCTCGCCGGGAGAGTTGGGCCCGCTGTGGGGCGCGGGCAGTGGCAGCGGTAGAGGCAGCCCAGCTGAAGATGAGGCCCGCTGAACTCTATCAATAATGTTCTGCAAGGTCACGTTTCTCTTAAGTCCTTCTAATCCACGCTCCGGACTCAGGGAAATGACATATCTACAGGTGGGGCACTGGAAGGCGCCGATGCTCTGAACAGATTCGTTGGTTGCACAGTGGGAGATGAGGATGCGGTGGGCGCAGCCGAAGCACAGGCTATGGGCGCAGGGGAGCAGTAGTGGGTCTTCAAAGAGCTCCAGGCAGATTGGGCAAGTCAGCTCTGACTCCAGAGTGTCCATCCTGCTCATAGTAGGCCAGGCGGGACCAGGCGCAGTCTCAGCGAAATCCAGAAGAGCCGCTCAGCTGTCTGTAGGCCAGAGACAGAGAGATAGATGAAAGAAAGCATAAAAACAGAGGGGGAAAAAAAAGCGAAAAGAAAGCACAGGGATTTGTGATTAGATGGTGTGAAATGGCTTACTTCTCACTGCTTTCTTGGGAGAGCTTATATCTCGGTAAAACAGACCACTGAGTGGACTTAAAGAATGGCAGAGTGTTAAGTGCTGGATTTTTGAAGTCTGTGTGAAAACTTAAAATGAGGGAAAATTGACGTCTTCAAAGACGAGACAAAAACTGAATACTTTAAAAAGTGCAGCGTCCTATCATCAGACATTTAGATCGTCACACACTAGCAGCGATGATGGGATACTTCTGCATGGATTCCAAAGGAAACACACCAGGAAAAAGTACATTGGACTTGCTCAGAGTACCAAACTTGATCTTGATCTTCAGCGACATTGACAAAGAAGCAAGATTCAACATCTTGCAAGTCATATATACCCAAACATGCACCCAGTTGCACACAGACAATTCTTACACCCACACCATCATCTTTCTCTCTTTCCATTTGCTCAGCAATTGGAGGATGGAGGAAGACCTTAAATTTCTAAGTCTGATCATCGAACACACACGGCAAATAAGAACTAGTGCCGAAAGAAAATACGAAGAAGAAAAACATGGCCAACCTGGAGAAAATGGGCGATGAGCTATGGCTTAAAGAAATGCTAGTTGCGGAGTAACTGCATGTTTGGCCGTCAGCACGTTACAGACATGCTGTTGACCCACTTTTCCCTTCTCATCATTCTCACTCTTTCTGGCTCTGCGGTTGCAAGCGTTGCTTTAGTTTAGTCCGAGCTCGGATTAACAAGATTGCTTTTTAGCAGCAGGCTCGAAAATGTCAAACGTCGTCATGTGGTTGAACGCACCATCAAGGGCAAGTCATGTAACCTAGCGCTCTCTGCAATGGATTTGCAATCGTAGCAGTGAGCGATGAAATTCGAGTCATGAAATAAAAGTTGACCAGTGGCTGGATGGAACTATCTTGTTTAATGGTACATATGTTGCTGACTATGTTTAATTGTTGTGTGGTGTTGGCTTGTGTTTGTTCAGGGCTTACTGTATTTCAAGCTCAGACTATAATGTTGTTCAAATCTTATTTTATTATGATTATTTTGCATTTTGTGGATATTTTAAACTCAAAATAATAAGTCAGTATAGAACTTTTGAGAAGTTCGACATTTAAATCACAGCAACTTTAAACCCATTCATTCGCAAAAGATTACTTAACTTGGCCTAAAACAACACCAAGTAATCAGTATCTGACAAGACTTCCTGGTTGTCACGGCCATGCTGAGGTTAGAAGATGTTAAAAGGGAACTGTTTTTTAATTAAACCCCATCTGGAAATATTATATTGACATTTAGAGCGATAAATACATCAGTAAGCTGATAAATAAGTGTGACTGGGATCTCGATTTCTTCCAATCAGTTGTTATCAGTCTGTCCAAAAGTTAACTTCGAGCTTCTGACTCCTTTTTCTTTGTTCCTTCGACATTTATGAACTTAGCCAGAGGGCTGTTAGTAAAACAAGTCAGTTACTTTATGGCAGCAAATGCGGATTTCACAGCTGTTGAAAAAACACTTTCACCACAAAACAAGAAACTTTTAAAGATTAGATGAAACCCTCCTCAAACCCTTCGGGCGAATGAGATCATTGTGAGCTGAAGGAAATGGATGACTGCAAAGAAAACAATATAGATAAGACAAGCACCAACAGAGCTATTAAACACGTAACTAGAATAAAAAGAAGTTTTTTGCAATAATGTATTGAAGGAAAAACTCAGTCTAAAGATGATCATGTTGATCATTGTGGACAGAATGCTCTGAACATCGCTCTAATTAATGTTAATTCCAGTAAAAACCTCTACAAATTGAAACAATGACCGTGACAAAAAGACAAAATGCTTGTTGAATCATTCATTTCTGAGGCAGGAAAGGCATCCCCTCTAAACCCTACAGTGTGGTATTTTCAGCAGATGTCACTGTTTACTGAGCTTAAGGCGTGTGTGCATCTGAGTGGGGAACCACAATGAGAATATCCCTCCTATTTGTTCTCGAGCTATCGCTGGGCATGGTTTCCTTTCATCCAAAAAAAAGGGAGAGAGAGAAGAAAAATAATTACTGCACATTTATTGCAAAAATCCGATGTGAGTTAAGCAACTTTGATCTCTTATTTGCAAATAAGAACAGCGAAGCCACATTTCAAGATGAAGCAAATGCGGAGGGATACGGAGGGAGAAGAGGACGGAAATGGAGTGGGAAAGGATGGAAGTGATTCAGCAATCACACGCTTCCAGTGACATGAAATGGGTCTGTGCTTGGAGGGACTGTAAACGCAACAAATCGTCTGAGACAAACACACACACAGTTGCATTTACACTTGTGCGTGTCCCTACATGCCCATATACAATAATACACACTCTATTCACACACAAATTGCCCTTCTGCCAAAGCACCAAAGGGCTTCCCTCAGGTGTATTTCCAGACATTCATTGTCAGTGAGGACTGATGCTTAGTGACAGTCGAGTAAAACCTGTGCGCTGGATCCAGTATGTCCTGTTCTCTGTCAGTTTGTCTGTAAAACCACCCCCGTGTCCCTGAACATGCAACAGCTTTAATCTTTGTTGAAAGATCATTAGCTTTGTTTGATATGGTAGTGACCAAAATTCATATAGGAAGCAGGACACTGAAAGATGCGATAGGATATGAGATTGTTCCCTGTGTTTGCATGCGTGTTAGCATCATCCACCGCTAAACCAGGAACACATGACTCCAGTTTTAGGCCGTTCCTCCTTTTGCATGTCTCCTGCTGGAATAAGTCTCTTCCAAAGTTTTCACTCAAGTCCTTGAGGTCTAAAAAACATGTTGAGTGCATTTGGGTATTTTAAATTTTACCATTGTTTTCATCTGTGCTTACTTGCTTGCAGTCTTGTTTCCTGTCTATATTGGTGTGTTCCAGCATGTCTTGGCATGTTCACTGCCACCTGTGGCTCACTTGAACACACACAGCTGGGACTGAAAAGCTGGCCCTTTAAGCTGCACTAATCAATATTCTTAGATAAGCAATGGATCATATGGGTATGTAGAATGTTAAATGGGTTGCTACTCGCGACAAACACATAGAGAATTATCGCCAAACTCTGCAGTTCCCCTCAGGTTAATCAGCTAAAGAGCTTGATAATTCATTCTGGAGACGGTCCAGACAAACACACAGCTGAAGGAGAGTGAATATTGGACTTCCATTTGCCGGTTGGCCAGACACGCGACTCCAAATGAATGCTAATGTTACTTTGTGTCTGTGTAAATAGGCAACTGTTTGCGAACACATTGGACCACGGAGTCAATGTTGGGATTTCAGCGTGTTTTATTGCCCCCAAGTGGCCAAAAAAAGTCAGTGAATGCAGATTGAAGTTAATATTAGCATTTTGAAAGCCAGCTTATTAAAATGCACAATGTACAACTGGTTTAATATGGTCTTAATTTTAGATGGCCAATTTCCCTGCTGACATAGCAACACCCTGTTTTCACTTGTAAAGTGATGCTCCACTGTATTCTCTATGAAAATGAGAAATTAAAGGGTCCATGTTTAGTTAAAACCAGAGGAATCTCATGCAGCAGTCATGAGCATGAGTTAGAAAAGTTCAAGGAGACTTTATGCACTCCACCTCTGTGCAGAGTTGTCAGTCGAATAACATAAACAGAAGACGGCATTTTGCAGAGGCAGAGAAAGTGCAGACAAAAAAGGTCCTGACAAAGCTGGACATGATGGAGCTCTGACAGGTTACTGCTTGATGGGAGGGAAACCTGGAAGCGCTAAAGGACAAAGCGAATAAATTCACATCATTCTTTCAAAGACACACGCGAACCTAAATTTGGCCTCAAACATAAACACACAGAGTCACACAAACCCAAACTGGCAGGTGAGACAGGGTGAAATGCCTCTCAGCACACCATAGGTGACACTGTTGAACCGTGCATTGCAGTGACAGAGCATGAAACAGGAGGAAGAGGAGGAAGAGTGAGTGAGGGAGAGGAGGAAAGAGGAGCACAGCAATGGGGGACACTATGGTCCAAGGCTGGGGGAGGGGGGGGTGCTGGGAGGAGATTGGAAGAGAAAAGAGGAATGTGAGAAGGGGAAAGGAAAGCTGGTAAAATCCAAGCCAAGTTGTTTATTTTTCCCACCATCACTTTGTGCTTCATGACTGTCAGAGCTGCCACTGTGTGTGAAAGGCTCGTCGTTTGTGCTGGCACCACTGAAACGTCAGTACCAATACTCTTCAGTGGGGGGCAATACAAAGCTGAATGAGCAGTGATAGATTCCCTTCCTCTCTTCTCTCCTCACTCTCTGTTCCTCTGGCTTTTCCTTGCAGCATGTTGGCAATAATATTTCTTACTGAACAGATTCATGCTATTTATCCATTCCCATATATGTTTCATGCATTTACTATGCAGTAAAAAAGCATACATAACAATTTTAGGTGGCTTTGTAAAACTGGAAACTTAATATCTACTATTTCAACTCTCTACTTGTCACAGTGACATCATATTTCAGCATTTTTCCATATCAGTTTTTATTTCCTTGGACACGCAGCTTTAACTTCAGTCTTTTAGCGCGATATCACGTATCATCCAGTGCATATTTCTGATGCCTTTTGCAGGGGTCTCGCTTTAAAAAAGAGTCATCTGGAAGCAAAAGAACAGGAGTAGGTGGAAAATCTTATGGCATGACAATGGATTGTTACTGTGAGGGCTACCTGCAACTTGCTGGCAATCTGCTTATTCATTTTGAACATGCAGTGGCCAATGGGGAAACACTCAACCAGCCAAAACGTCAGTGTAACTTCGACAGAAGTTGGACCAAAGTTTTGCATTCATCCTATGTCTATTATCACTTACTACTGAAAAGAAAACACGTGAGAAAGACACTTAGCTCTTGCTAATCTGCTTCTGCGCTATGAACCTCTGAACACAGCTGTAATCCGTGTGATCTCACACACACACATATAACCAAATAATGTCCAACAGATGCAATATGATATGCTCAGGTGTGTGTTAGAGGATCTGCGGTGCACACATGTATCGTCATCTTCCTCTCTTTCTCTTCCTGACACTGCCTGCCGATACCGGACAGCGGAGCAAAAGTCCAAAATACTGCATTTCTATTTTGAGAGGAACAAAGGTCATTGCCCTTATGCTCCTCTCAAATAGTTTTTTTTTAGTTTCAAACAAAACCTTTACTTAGTCTCTGATCCATGAATGTCAGCGAATAACCTTTAGCGTTCAGTCAGTGTGAAATGAAACCTCACTTTTAAGGTTTTGAAGGATGCCCACCGGCTGCTTGGAAAACAAATCAAGCTGTCTTTGAGGGCACCTAATGAAGCACTTGAGAAATTAAACCTCTTTCAACTCCTGATCTCTCTCACTGCTTATATTTGGCCTGACTCCCCCAGTAGTCTGCGCTCTACTTCTAAATCTTTCATTAACTTTGGGCCCAAGACGGTTGTGGCTTTCCCTTCCACTCACAGTTTAAGCTGTTGAAATTTTCATGGGAGCTCTTTCTATCCATCTTCTAAAAACTGATTCGACAAAAGCCCGGCGCAGACAAAAACAGCGGCGAGGGAGGGTCTGTGTTTTTGAAATGGGAAAAGAATGTGAGCGGTTCCCGTGGTGCTCCATAATACATCAGGCCGCTCATAATGCTGATGCCATGCTAATAATTGTTCATAACTGTGGCTGCTTCTTCCAGGCTTTTAACAATAAAAGCTTCAGATCTTAAAGATATTTTGTCCTCTCTAAACTCCGCTTGGGGGTATTTTATTTCACTACCATCTTGACAAACTGAGCTTAAACTCCTCCATTGCAGCAGGGAGTGATTCCATTGTCGGATCACTCGCAGAAAATGACGTGACAACACCAAAAACATTATTATCATCATACTTCCCTCTCTAGAAAAAGCACATTTGGGTGGGTGGAGGGGTCCATTTGGTGAGCTGACGTGAGCGGCTGTGGCAGTCCATGGAGCAGAACCCGAGAAGTAGGTCATCCCCATTGACCTGGCTCACACAATCAGCATACACTGCATGGGCGTGTGCGTGTGTGTGTGTGTCACTTTATGATTCTGCTGTTCCAATTCTCTCTTAAGTCACAGGAGGCAGAAAATAGCAAACACACGGCGAAATGTTGTAAGCAAGCGAAAGAGGGCAGACCATCTGAAGCTGTGATAATATCTGCCTTAACAGTTTGGTCTGAAATTTGTTCCCGGTGGTCCTAAAACTGAAGGCCATCAGGAGTTTGACGATGAAATTTGAACATTTTACAGCAAAAATTTAAGCTCTTTTCAGCTTCTTGAGCATCAGGTTTAAATTTGCCCACAAACGTCACCTACTTTCACAGTGAGGGCACACAGAGAAGGGACTGCTGCTCAATTATTCACATTTTTGTGAAAAACGAAATAAATTATTGACACCTTTTGTGAATTATGAAAAACAACCTCGACCATTTTACGCTTTTTTTCCCCCCTCCTCAAAACGCCCCCCTCTCCATGTTTAACGTCATCTAAACCTTTAGACACCTCGTGTGCCTCGATCTGTCCAAGAATTTCAAAAGATCTTTCAACCGCTTACGGGATTTTCAATGCAGAAGGACTGTAATCTGCTTTCACAGCAGCAGCGGATGGCGCGCAATGAGAGATTAACCCTCGACCTCGCGGAGTCGGCGAGAACGAGTCGTCATTTCGGGGTCAAGCTCTCCGTGCCAAGGTTGAAGCAAGTTTCCTGTGCAAATTATTATTTTTTTTTAATATTAAAAGCTTTATCATCTTCCATACACTGTGTAGACTGAACATACAGTCTGCAGCCATGAGGAAAGAGTGCTGATTTGCTCCCCCGCTGTGTGGAGCAAAGTCAAAACATTTTTCTCCAGTGTTTCCTTGTTAAATATTTGTCCTGGGCACTGCTTATAGGAAGTGTGTGATAAATCTTGCAGTGCAAGTGCTGGAGGAAATTCATTTTAAGTCTTCCACAGCACACTGGCTTGCAGGTGGAAGTGCTGAGAGTCCAATTAGGACAGAGGAAGACAAGGCATACTTGGGTGATGAACAGAGCTAAAGCTGCTTGTAGACGGGTGATAAAAAGCTTCAGATGTCAAATTCAAAGGAGAATTTGGTTTTAAAATCTCTCTCGTCTATTTGCGTCCCCCCTTCTCATCCTGTCTCCCCTTTCCTCATCTCCCACCGCACAAGGCTGCAGTCTCTGGACTGTTTATGAGTTAACAACACTAACTGTCGCCACACACGCACACAAACATCCAGTCTTTGTCTGATTCCAGACGCCCTGCCATGTTGATCCCTAATCCGCTTCCGACCACACTAGCTGTGACCAATCGTGGCCTTTCATGTTCTAGAGCGGTCAGTCACACCTAACAGGATTGGCTGGTCGTAGTCCGGGATGCAGAGGCTATTAGTGATTATGATAGAGAGTGACATTTGTGATTGTGGGTTTGTGTGTGTGTGTGTGTGTGTGGCAGGGTCTGTCCACTTGTGTGACCCAGATTGAGTGGAGCGCCGCATGTGAAATTAGATTGTGATGTGTGAGAGCCAGAGATTATAAGAGACAAAAACAAGTCCGGTGCTGTCAAGGACATATTTCATCAGGGTGAATGATCTTCGCACCCATGGAAACACACACACACACACACACACACACACACACACACACACACACACACACACAAACCTACACAGTCCAACTTATTTTTAGATGCTGAGAGCTGAACATGCTCTGTTTAAAGGTTACTTCTGTTTCACTTCTCATCTTCTTCTTTTATACCAAATCCCACTTAATTATTTGGCTAATCACTTACTTGCATGTCTTCATTTAATTGTATATTGGCGGGGTAAGGAAACAGTGTGACCTGGGGGAACACTAGTTTGGGGTATGACCTGATGAGCACACAGGCTATATTTCCTTTCAAGACACTACAAATTTAGTTAATGCCTTCTTCCGTGATCACAATGATTTCATAATGCAGTAATGTTGCCTCAAAATATGTGCTTAGGATCCCCTGGCAGACATGAAAGTGATTAAATAGTGGTTATTCCCAAAAGTACTAAATTATCATTGCAACTCTGATTGGATAATGAAATGTTTTCCACATGAAAGCAGCTCCAGAGAGCTGGCAAAGATGAGGTGAGCTAGTTTATGCGTGTATGAACAGAGCACCAGTGGGATAAATCTAAAGGATGAAGCATCTGCATGACTTTTTACAGTGCAGCTGCGAGGGAGTCACATGACTGAGGCTGATTTTTTCTCATGTGACCTCTTCAGGTGTGTGCGCTGCAAAAATAATCTTCCTGTCAGCTTTATTATTTTTTATTATTATTATATTTTTTTTCTTTTTGTGGTATTTGAATCCTTAAAGAATATTTCCAACATCAGGTTCCCTTTTGTCTTTATTCCAGTGCAGCTGCTTTTTTTTTTTAATTGTTTCAAGATACTTTTAGAAAATTATTTGTTTTTACTACACTCACATGTTTGGTCTCATTATAGAGATAAACAGCTTTATACGTTAGGGATGTTTTCATAGTGTGGTCAAGGAGCGAGCTTGGAGTTCTGTTTCCTGAAGTTTATTTGCACGTGACCTGATTTTAACCTGAGCATGCCTAAAATGACCCTGCTCCTCGTTTGTCATAACAGCTAACATATGGGCAGCTTCAGAATATGCTTATAATTACTCGTTTTTCGAGCATGACCGACAAGAGCAAAGTGACACGTGACATGATCCAAAGGGACGGAATGTCAAAAAACATCATGATCGAGGACTCAGGAGGCTTCTCGAATAGCAGATATTCCAAAATGATGTGATCTGACTTTTTAACATCTGCCGGTCTGCAGCAGATTAACCAAAACTCTCACGCAAATCTGACGGCTGCAAGATATCTTCAAACTCACAATCTGGAGAAAATAAATAAAGCCGAGCCACGTCTGATACCTGTGAAATGGTGTTTATCAGGCAGCTCTCGCAAAGAAGAAGTGATTATTTTGCTTGTGATGGAAAAACCGTAAAAGGCCACGTTTTATCGAAGATTTCAAAGGGAGCTCGCTTTGCTCTTTGTGGTCAGTTTTCTTTGCCTCGCAGAACAACAAGTGAGCTCTGCAAGAAAGTTATGAGATTGCAGGACTGCAATCTGAAATATGGCGCATGATGCAACTTGTTTAGCTCTTCTACAGTTGAAAAAAGAAACAGAAATGACCTGCATTGCAAATCACACAGGAAGCTGATGGAGCCTTTCCAGTGTGTATTTTGTAAAGCATAATCTGGTGTTTGACTGCCTTTTATCTGAAATTACTAGGATTAAAGTTCAAATGTTAAGTTTTGGGTAATACCACACTTGATTTATTTTTAAAGCAGCCTTATGTGAAGGTCCTTACAACTGTAACAAAAAAAAAAAAAAAAAAAGTTTGAGGAACCACTCATCCTCTCCACAGGACTCCACAAGCTGCCAAGTCTCACTGAACCGATTGTGTTAACTGTCACCTGCTTCCATGGCAACATTGCACTCTCCTCGTATTCGGCCGGTGATTAATGAACGCATTGGGGCGAATTAAATGAACTGAGCTTGAGTGGAAATGCATGGGGAGGGCGAGAGAGAGAAAAAAAAAGTATTCCAGTCTGTCTTTGTCCTTTCAGAAGGATGTTTAGATAGCAATTAGCACTTTGCCCCTCAAGCATGTGAAGTGGGAGACCGCTGACGCTTTGAAGATCAAATTAACCAATTAGGGAGAGATAAGACTCTCAGGAGTTATAACCCCCCTCCCATTTTATGATTTAAGCTACAAACTAGTGAGATAACAGGATATTTTGGGAGCGACGTAGGTGGCTAATGCCATTAGCAGCCAGCGACAAAGTCCTCCAGTAAACATTTTTTTTTCCAACACTCATGCAGCTCCCCGGGTTTTTAACTCGACCAACTTTGAACAAACTGAGTGATGTGTCCCACGCAGGAAAAGAAACAATGCTGCCTTTGCTATGTTTGTCTGCATGGTTCCCACAGTCAGTCTCCAGGTTGAAAAGAAAAAAACAAAAAGATCTGACAAATAAGATGCTTTTCTCAAGCCCTCACAGGCCGACAATGCCACTAAAATGTGTCAAGGGAAACAGGAAAAGAAGCAGCAGCAATGCTATTGTTACTATATTGGTCGGCATCATGACAGCTACAAACCAAACTTCAGACAAAGCCTTTTTGTCTTTCCTTACCACTGTTTATGAAAGCAAATGTAGGATATGCAAACTTCTATGCATTGGAGATATGTAAATGAAAAGCTTTTTTTTTTTAGAACAAAGCACTTTGTATGATAACTACAGTCTCTGTCGGTCACACGTGAACATTTTCTGCAAAAATGTCAAGCCTATTAGCCCAAAGAGATCTGAGGAAGCTGCCACAAAACTTGCACATGCTTCAATTTAATGCATTTTCTTTGGTCAAAGCTACGGCTCATCATCCCTTAAACTAGCGCCATAAACTGCAGTCACAGTGCAGTAACCTGCCCTCCCTGAGTTTCCCATTGTCGCGACACATCAAACACTGAACCTGGATTTCCTTGATCCCCGTGACCCGTGGCAGGTGAGGAGGATCAGTAGCAGCACTGAGCCGCTGGCAGCCAGCTGTCGCACACACGCTTCGGCGCATGCACACACACACACACACACACACACGCATGCGTGGATAAACACGCCTCAGCACACAGGAGAGGCTGTGAAATTAAATAACCTCATAAAAACATTGCACAAATGTGAAGAGATGAAGTGTACCATGTAGAGTGCACAGCATGCACTAATGCAGATGTGTAATCATAAAAGGCATGTTGCATTCACATACCCACACAAAAATCCAGAAAAAAATACTTGGTCCCCACTCCTCTAGCTGTTAATTTAACACTGTGAAACTTCCTCCCTCTTAAGTGCAAAAAAGACCAAACATTTGGGACCTTTGGAGCCACTCAGAGTCACACACACTTCACAGCACTCAAGTACACACACATTTTATGCATCCCTCAAGGCATTGTCTCCTGTCTTTATGCGTCTTGGGCTTCAAGCAAGCACCAAAACACACAGTGGCTCTTTGAAATTGGGTCACACAAAACAGACTCTCACATGCGACGTAACCCCCACCCCCTCCCACGCACATGCACACACACACACACATTTTAATAATGCTTTTTTTGGTCAGTATTCAAACGTGTCACAGTTGATACCTCTGAAGTATGAGATTCAACTTCCACAGGACTCACCACATTGGAATCTGTTCTTTATGCAAGCGCATGCAGAACAGAGAGGGTGAATCACAGAATTGAAGTTTTCGGAAAGCTGAAGTTCACAAAGAGCTGACACATTTGAAGCAATTAAGACTTCACAGTCATCATACAGACCACATGGTAAAACACTTTTTATTGTAAATCTAAATTCAAGCACTCTTTCTGCTGCAAGTTTCTCCTAGACCATGATACAGATGGCTCCCCAGCACTCACTGGTTGAGTCCTGAAGCCACTGCTCTATCATTATCATTCCAGTAATGCTGGCACTCAACGCTTCCACTCATTTCCACTGAGAATACAGTCTGAGCTGGGATGGAGGGCGAAAGCGTACGGGAATCCCCCAGGGGACTCACAGATTTAAGTAAACTAAGAGGAACTCAAACTCCCATTGCGCCAGGCCCCCCTTACACAGCAAGCATAAGCAAACTAAATAAGCTCCTCAACCCCTCCTCCTCCCCTTCTCTTACCTTCCACATGATTAAAATCCCATCATCCACAAACAAAGTGAGAAAGAGAGGAAGAGAGAGAGGTTGGGGGAGAGAATTGAGGCTATCTTTGTCTCTCTCTCTCCTCTGTGGGACGCAGCAGCAGCAGTAGCAGCGGCGGCGGCGAGCGGCGAATTTGGGAGTCAGTGAGGATGTGGATATGTCTCCGTGGCTGTGTCATCACCTCTCATGACATGTTTCCTCCCCTGCCTGTGTAAGCCTTTCCATCCTGACCCGGCAGAGAGAGAGAGAGAGAGAGAGAGAGAGAGAGAGAGAGAGAGAGAAAGCAGCAATCTAGTGCACCGCCCCCCTCTCTATATCACCTCCCCTCTTCCTCCTCTCTGTCCATCCCTCCCTCTTCTCTTCCCCTGCATTCAAATCTGCCAGTGGGCTGCCCTGCCTCTAACTAGGCCAATCACTGAACCCATGGGGGTGGAGTCTGGGCCGGCTGTGTGCAAGTATGAGTTTGCAGTCAGATGTGTCATTCTGACATTCTGGCAGTGTGTGTGCATGTCTGCTCGTGCGCGCTTATATGCTAGCTTGCATGCAAACTCAGATGTGGACGTGTGAATGTGATGTGAACATGCAGGCAGTCTGACGCCAAGTTAAGTTTTACTGTCAGCCAGAAGACCTCCATCCCTTTAACCACTAATTCTCAAAAATTCAGTTAATAGCAAGGCTGTGTGTTGTTTCCAGCAATCCGATCAGCCCCTAAAAGTGGTTAAGTAAAAAGTAAAAAAGTAGTTACTTTACGCTTCCATCCTGCTCCATCTCTCATCATTTCAATTGAAGCGTATGACTGACAAATTGGCCAATTTGGCCAATCGAAATACGGTTGCAATGCATTTTGCAATCAGAAGTCAGTATTCTTTGTGCCATCACTTTGTTTTGGAGGAGATTACACTACCTGACAACCAAATCACAGCCTTGCTCTTGCACATTGCCTGTAGGAGTCTTACTAAAATATCCAGCAAAATCTGCTGTTTAAAAATGGCCGTGTCTGAAATGTGCATGTCCAGCAAAAGCAAACAGAACCAGATCTCTAAAGATACAGAGATAGTATGCTTGTGTCTTGTGAACATTCTCTATTCTCTCCTCCACTTCAATTGAAGCCCATATGCAACCTGTTTATTACCTGAACACATATGTCGCATGACGTGCCGGTGTAAACAGGAAGCAGATTGTCAAGACAGGTTAACAAACAGGACATGATGATGATGAGGCAGGGAAACTTGACTGTTTTTCACAGAACCATCCCCAATAATAATCTTTACAGAAACATTGTCAGTAGTGTTATGTGTCTGTCTTTTTTTTCATTGTTGCATTTTAAATGTCCTTTTTTTGTCTTTTTAAATTTACACAATACAACATAGCACAACATAGCACAATCGGTGCACAAGCTCAGACGCTCCACACCAATTTACCAATTTTCAGTACCAATTTACAATACTTTTGAATCTAGCTGCATTGCTAAATGCTAACAGAAAACCAGTAATTTAGCTAGTCAGGCTCATGCTAATTAGCATGTGCAAACTGGCTTACAGCAGGCTAAGCAAAGTTATCATATCCTTGCAAAAAAAGTAGGCAGTAGCAGCATTATACTCTGCAGTGCAATTTAACTGCACAACAGCTACTAGCATAGACAAGGTCAGCAACATGTGTAATTCCTTATGAAGAAGGTATTTGAAGTAGCTTCTGGTAGTTAAGACTCACTGTATTTTTATACATCCATGGTCCAGGCTAATGTCATTTGACTTCTTTTAGAAAAGGGTCACATGACAGGGCCGAGACCAATCAGGAAGTCGAGACAGATCAGGCCCAATCCGGAAGCAAATGTGGGTGTCGCCAAATCCAAAAGTTTCCACCCGTCCTGACTAAAATCCTGAAGTTTTCAAACTAAAACTAGGTCAGAAGCAAGAAAGCGAGCATCCAGGGGTTCAGACAAAATCTTCCATACAGATAATGGAAACTTTCTAATGGAGGCTGCATTACTGGCAAAATTTAATGTTGGGGAAATTCATCTCAGATGGAGGGACACATTCATTACCTTGAGAGACACACAGAGAATGTGGTGGTAGACTGTGAAAATCAAGGTTCTGGAAGCAATAGCATGTATAGTCCATTATCCTGGACTCAACATGACATTAGTCACCAGGAGCAAACATCCATTGTTCTGAGAAGCATGGTTTTACAGGGAAAGCCCGAGATCAAGGAGCACTTCCTCGGCTTTGTAAATGTTGAGGTTACAACGGGCTTTAACCTGTCCACTGTCATCTTAGATAAGCTGAATAAACTGATGATTCCATTTGAAGATTGCACAGGGCAAACTTTTGATAACAGGCCCAACATGAAAGGCAAGCCAAAATCCCAAAGCTGTGTTTGTGTCACGTGGTGCAAGTCCTCTAAACCTTTTCATGCTGCCAAATGTGGAACAGATGCAGTTGGGTTTTTGAGCATGTGCAAAAGCTCTTCACCTACATTTCAGCTGGCGTGTTTTGAAGGTGAAGTGTTTTGAAGAATCATGTGAACATGTACAGTAACAATGAAGTCACACAGTGATATGAGATGGGACAGCAGGCTCCAAAGTGAGACTCTGATGTTCAGGAGGCATTGGTGGAAGCAAGACAGATGATCAGCAATCCAAGTGGCCAAAGCACTTGCAGAGGTATTTGGATCCTATAGCTTTTGTTTGCTGTGTCATACTCTGAGATACTGACAGTGACAAACAAAGTGAACAAGCTCCTCTAATCCATCTCAATGCAACTGGATGTAGTGTTGAATTTAACAACAACATAACGGGAAACTGGATTCTCTGAGAGCCAAACAACACCGGAAAGCATTTGTGAAGAAATTAATGTGGAGGCTGCTCTGAAAGGCACAAAAAAAAGACAAAAAAAAAAACCAAAAAAACCTTGACGTCAGCTATTTCAACATCGTGGTCGTTTTGAAAAGCTCAGCCTGGTTGAAACCAAATATGGAGTGCTGCTAAACTTCAGTGCTGCCTCTCACGTGTCCTGTGAATCCTTCAAGGCTCAATGCATGGAAGCTGAAAACACTCTAACCTTCAGAGGTGACTGTGACATCAGTGAGATGGATCTTCAGAATTTGCCTGATCTGCCATCAGATAAGATGACTGCCTTTGAGCTGCTTTGAGGGAAACCTGGAGGACCTCTATCCTAACATTTGGATTTCCCTAAGAATTGTAGTCACCCTGCCAGTAACAGCAGCATCAGCAGAAAGGAGCCTATTGAAAGGTCTTCTTCCATGTCACTTGAACATTTCAGTCTGGCCATCGTGAGCATAAACCATGAAATGGGGATACATGTCAAGCAATGACATCCTTTCATCATTTTGCCTCTAGAAAGTGCAGACATGTATGATATTGTGGGGACTGGACAACATTTTATATTTTCTACTATTTATCATGTTTATTTTAATATTCACTTATTCACTTAAGATTCTTCAGAAAATATACTTTTCAATAAATATTGTTTTTTTTTTATCCTCATTCTGTTATGTATGATTTGGACACCACAGTCGGGACCAGCTCTAATCTCTACCATCCATTTCATATGACATGATCGTGGTATAAACACCAGAAAGAAAAAAAAACAGCAAAGAAGAACCAATTGCAATTAATAAGGGAGTCAAAACAGTGTTTCTGTTTGAGGAACTCACAGCGTGGTGTGCTGAGCTGGAGTAAGTGCAGCGGAAATGTTAATTATCCTGAATTAGCCATAAAAGATGGAGGAAGGGTTGGATCTACATTAACAGCAAACACCCTTAACAACAATATGAAGTGGGAACAAATCAGGAAATGTGATGATGTGTCATCAGTTTATCGATTAAAAGCCTCTTTCGAATGAAGGCATCTCTGCAGTTAAGGTAAATAAATTCCACGAATGAATTTAAAATATATCCAGCTTTTGCATCCATGACACGTCTTCAGCAGCAGTTATCCCTCTGTAACTTTTTAATGTCTCCCTGCTGCCTCTCCCTCTACCTTGAAAGTTCAGCTGTTTTGGCCGCCACCCATAAAAACAACCCCCTTTTTTATGCGGCCCACAAGGAAAGCAGCTTAAATTAATCTCCACGATGCAAGTCAGTGATTTACCCTCCCACACAAGGAACGCTGCCCTACCACAACTGCAATCTTTGACCAGAAATCTTCAGCATTCATCAGCTGTCTCGTTGTAAAATATTCCTCTCCATCATGTCTGACTCACTGTGGATGGTGCTCTTAGTCCCGGTAATTGTACATAATGGAAAGCAGCATAAATCCCCTCCCCAAAAAAAACAAGAAAAATCATCAGCCCTGAACTATTATTCAGAACTTTACAGTCATGTGATATGAAAGCTCTGAACGCCGGCGGCTCATTGGAAGCTAGATCCCGAATAATCCCTTTGCTGAAGCGAGTGAGTCTTGTAGTTGGAAGCGTAGAACATGGCTCTTACTTTGGAAAGTGTTATGGCTTTAATTCGACTCTGCATCCTGAACTGCTGGACTGTAGAACCACAGATGGCTTTTCGGCCAAAAATTAGGTTTTATGCATGGAATGAAACTGTTTGTTTGGGTCTGATAAGTTCCAGAAAGCATGTCCAAAACCAAACGCGCCACTTAAATGTCAAGCACTGACCGAGATTTCAATTAGATAAAGGCTTGTGGAATTCCTGTAAGGTCAACTAAATGTGCTTTTACCACTACTTTGGCTCCAAGATCGCAAACTGAGGTTCCAATTACAGTGAAGAGTTTCAACACCAAAACTTGTCCTGAAAAAAGAAAAATCATTATGAAGTTCAACCAAAACAAAAAGAAACAATGTGTGGCCATCAGGGGTGTTAATGGTACATTTCATTAAGAATACAGATTTTGCATGCTGGTGGATGACTTGCACCACTTGTTTGTGTGTGTGTGTGTGTGTGTGTGTGTTTCTGTGTGTGCCTACATTGTGTTCATATGTAGTATTTGGATGTGTGTGCTGTGGTGGGGATTGTGTTTCTGGCGGTTGGAGAGGGATCAGTCGAGGTGAGGCTGCTGCTAAAGAATGTTCTCCTGGAAAAGGGGCAAGGAAAGAGTTTCCATCTTGGGTCAGTTCTCACCAAGAGCAAGGCCTCTCTCTTTCCAAACACTCTACCAGTCCACCAAGAAATGAAACGTTCCCTCGCCACAGCAGGAAGAAAAATATAAGCCACACATAGTAGTATGAATTGAAAAAGATGTGTGTTGATACTTTTACACTGAGTTGAGTCATGAGATTGGAAAGTGTGTCTAATGTCTGAAGGTTATACTCAAGCAACATGATGCTCACATTTTCAAGGTTCACAGATTTGCTACACTACCTCTAGACAGATTAATACCATTTCATATCAAGTCTCAGAATTAAAAGTTAAAACTCCGGTATCCTATAATGACAGACAGCTCAAGGGTTTAAGGTACAGTACAGAGAGAGCAATTTGTCACAGAGTGCGAGGGAAAGATCTTATAATTGTTTATGGAGATAATGGTGCACGGTTTCTGTCCTATAAGACATTCATAGTTTTGCACTGGGTTTTACACACAGAAAGTGGCAAGAATAGTCAAATAACGGTGGAAAACAAGTTTTAGACAGTCCTTACTTACTTTCTCACCTCCACACAACTAGCCAGTCACTGCAAAAGGTGGGTTAAATGCTAGATTCTCAATATTGGAAAATTACCAAAATTGTCGGGTGCAGATGTTGCTCCAATTCAGATGCTGGGATGATGTAGGGGGGGCAGGTAATAGAAACTGTTCAACCATTCAACAAGCTTTACTGTTGGCACCTTAAGTCAGTGTTTTGTCGCACACTTTCTTCATTCTTGTCTTTTATCTATTTGCGTGTGCTTTCTCTATGATCCACCTTGGAAAAAGTCATTTTATTTTACTTTTAATCAAAGTTTTGCCCGCAGGGAGTCCATTGTGGAGCACACCAGCTAAATTTCTGTTATTCCACTGATGCCACAATGTGGAGTCATTGCATTAGCAGTCCCTCAGTTATCTTTCACCTTGGAGGTTATCCAGCAGCACTCTTCAGAATTAAAATAGCAGCACAAGGCCTCCTCATTCATTCACAGATCTCAGCAGAGGCAGTAGCTGAGGCTTTGTCAAGCGTCCTCTACCTCAATACTTCAAAGTCGAGCGGCTGTTTTTCACCTTGAACTATATGTTCCTGCCTTGCCCCTGGTGATATTTCGATTGTGCTTCAAATGACATTGTGCAAATAGAGATAGAGGGTATTGAGTTCATAATCATGATGACTTAATTCGCCCAGCACAATGGACATGTAAGATCTGCTGTATATCATATTTTTGCAAAGAAATCTTAACAGATAACTGATGACTCTCGCACCAATTATGCCAATATACAGAACTGATGGGCAGAACTTTTAAAATATTGTACATTATTGAAGTAAAGTGAAGTCAAAAGAAATCTCAGTGCCAGGGAAGATGATTAGAATCTTTTTGTTCATTCAGAAACGTTTCAGCTCTCCTTGTAATGCTGTCACATACACAAAAACACAGGCGCATTCAGAAATTGCTGAGATGTTAGATGAGGTTTTGTTGGATGTCGATTTGTGTCAATTCTTGGTCTTTGTCAAGGTTGTGGTTTTGTGACCTTAAGGAGAGATCCTGTGAGGTTTCTGATGCAGTTATCTGGCTTTATTTTCTCTGAATTTTACTGAGGTTTATCATAATGGTACAGAAGAAATCTAAATGTTCAGCTATGGAAAGCAAAATCAGTATCTTTAAAGTAGTTTGTTCTTTCAGTCTGTGCTTTGCATTAGCTGTGACATCTTTCGTGAAATGGATCAAAAAACTCCACTCTTGCCTTTCATTCCAAACCTTCTCGTGACAACTCTCTGAATTTAGCAAAGTTGGCCTCTACTAAGTTTGGAGAAGTCTTATTTTTAACGACCAGGAATGAGCGGAATGCGGCAGAGTCTGTCTCCTCTCTCGGGGTGAGACCATTATGGGGATAAAGAACGACAGGGTTATGACCAAGACCTTTCAGAGGGCATCGACGCTGCAGGTAGCCTGGGATTTGTAGGATTTATGCCACACATATGTGCAGACGGACACGTGACCCCGAGACTCTCTTAAATGGATCTTACTCAACCTCCCACGCAAAAGAAATGCAATAGGCTAGACACAATAGGCTATCCAACAAGTCAGCATCCTTTGATCTGCAACACATGCATTAAAACACCCATACACACATGAGTTCCATCAGCATGTTATCTTCCAGAGGCATCTTTATGACTTAGATATAGAGCATTTTAAAACCTCCCCAGTCACTGATCACTATCCTGGACTGCACATAAGATATGCATTCACACTGAACAAGTCATGGAAGGCTGGGAGATGTTCTGGAGAGCAGTTCTCACTTCGGCCACACCAAAAAAGTGAGATTGTGACCTTTTTAAAGCTTCGTGGTAGTCACAGCTAAAGGCCTTTTGGAAAATGCCAAACACATTTCCCCTCCAACTGACCTCTGGCCTTTTAAGTGAGTTCACATGCGGGCAGTAAAGCACTGGTTTCAATCGGGGGGGGGGGGGTGTACAGCTGGTACCAGCCAAGCAGAGACACAGCAGCTGCTTTGAAGCACAGTTTGGGATTTGGAGGGAAGTAGGGAAGAGCTGCATTAAGTATTTCAGAGCAGTTTGTGTTTTGTTAAGGAGATTCAGTTGGGCTGTGAGCTATCTGTCTCTGTCAAGTGGCCTCAGTGAATAAACTGATCTAATCAGAGAAACTAATACATAGAAGAGCCCTGAAAACAGATTTTAAGAGAGGGGGAGAGGGGGAGAGGGAGCAAAAGATCCAGACAGATTAAGAGAGGAGGAGGGAGAGGGGTGGGGAGAGCAGAAGATAAAGAAGTCTAGGTGATAAACATTAAATGTAGCTGCAGTGTTTCCTCTGAAAAACACTCGCCAGCCACTTCATGAGGTACACTTGAGCATTCTAATGCAAACCAATACAACAGCTCTGCTATGAATTCTGCTTTCATGAGGGTTATCATTTTTCAGTTTTTGTTGACGCTGTCAGAGAGGTAATAATTCAGCTTTATTATTGAGGTCATAGTGGGTGGCGGTGTAGTGTATTATATTGAAAGGTGTTTCTAATATTCCGGCCCTCTTATGCAAATGTGAGTGGAGAAAATATTAGGAACACCTCTCAGTGTCGCGCAGCTCACCATTAATGCAAACCACAACGCCAATGACAGCAATTCAAGTGCTGTACAAATGCTTGTACAAAATAAAATGAGTAAGTTTAAGGCCCTTATATTTGTCCCATAAAAATATCCCTAACTCTAATGTTCGATTGGCCAGTCAGAAGCCTGAAAAAAGCAATACCGGTAGGCTACCTGCAACTGACCCCTCTGTTTCTCTATAGTGGAAGGGTAACCGTACACTTGTATGTAAACATAAAGCTCCTTCGTCAGTGACCTAAAACTGTGTTTGTGTGTGTACCAAAAGGTCAAAACACGAAGAAAAAGCACACTTGGACTTTTGCAGTGTAGCTGCAGCCACAAAAGAAACTCACTGTCACTGCCAATCACGGGTTTACCAGATGAATCAACAATCTCGAATCAAAGATTGCTGAGGTGTGTGTGCAATCATGTCTCCCTGTGTATGTGAGCTGACTGTAAAACCTTACTAACATCCCCCCAGGTGCTTCAAGAGAGTAAAGGCCATGAGATTCTCTAATAAAGGACACAAAACATCATGCACGTTACTCTAAACGTCATGATGAGTCAGAGAATCAAACAGAGGTCAGCCGAGCAATGGAAGTATTTTGATTCACAGCTATTTGCGAATATCTAACAAGGAACTCGAGGCAACTGAGGTCAGAGTGAGTAAGAATAAACTCTGAATTAACAGTGGTTGTGCTGACGTCTTTGCCCTGCTGGCTCCTTTCAACTGTGACATCAAAGAGGATGCGATAAAAACAACATCATCCAGGACGATGAAAGATTTCAGATTCCAGATAAAGTTCAGAGCATCCAGTAGCGCTTTTGCACATTATGCACACACACACACACACACACATTGAGATCCATTGCCTGAATCTGACACATTCAGCAGAGGCTCAGCAGCTCAAGGTCATTCTCTGTCACACCAAAGAAATTCACTGCAACATCATCCAGGCTAATGCAAATATGCCCATAGACAGTCAAGCACACAGAGACGTAAATGCCCAAAAGCACGCACATAAAGCCACACATGCAAGGATACTCAAACACACACATAGATGCTAATAACATACACACATGCAAACAGATGGACACACACATAAACACACGCATATATATGGGTGTCAGGCAGCATCATCATTAGCTGTCACCCAATGTGCCCTCAAACTGTCACAATTGGAGTCACGTCCTGACTGCAACTCAGAGCAACACCAGCTGGCACACGATGACAACAACACATAATCATAAGGAAAAGAAAAAAATCATGAAAAACCTATCAGAGAAGCCATGCCTGCATTAGCATAAAAGTCATAAAAAACAAGTCGTGTCGAGAGCGAGGGAAGAAATTACATTTTTTTTTTCTTAAACCGAGACAGGGAGAGAGATGGCAGGAATTTAATTCCAGATCAGTTTCACTAAGATAAATATCCTTTTTCGAGTTAACGGAAGATTATATATCAGTTTTAAAGGACAGCCTTTAAATAGCAACCAATCGCCTTTGAGTTTGTACTCAAAACAGACATCCATAGAAATGATTCTTTAGCTTCTAATTTGTGGCTGGCCACTTGTGAATGGGCAACACTGAACATTTGAACACCCAGCCGTGCACTGTTTTTAGCATTTTAGCATGCTGAATGACAGAAGCAGTGAAGACCGACACCACTGATACTCAATTTGTTATGTCTTTGTGAAAGGCCTATTTAAAGACCACAAAAGCCACATAAACAATGGAACTCTATTGGAAATAATTGGCTGCTGACTTACTGCCCTTGCTTGTAGAGGCTAGTTTTGCTGTGAACTGAACGTGACAGTTTGGACTTGCAACAGATTGAATGCATTACTCAACTGAAGACAGTCTTAATGAGCTCTGAGCGTTGCAGTTGTATATCAAAATTGAAACCAGCCAAGTGATGAGTGATTCCTGACTCTGGTGTCAATAAGCAACTGAGAAGTTCAATTCCTCAAAGTAAGATATCATCTTGTAAAGTGGCTTTTGGGTGTTGGTGCCAATACTTAAGTATCATATTAACAGTAACTTTGAAAATGATACTGAGCCCTATTAATCAATGGATTTTCCTAAGCCAGCCTATAGTTTAAACAAGCCCCAGCCAAAAACAAAGCCCTGTATCGAGGCCAACAAAGCTGGAAAATTAGTGACCAGATTGTGAAGTGCAATGGAGCATCGAAATGGGGCCATCTTAATGAATCACCCGGAATGTCACGGACTTCTAAAATTACATTTTCTCATTAAAGCAAATTTTTAAAATGTGCAAAAATGGTGAGATTATTCAACCCGTGATCCATTCATCAATCCCAATTAGGCTAAGAATTAACTCTTGAAGGCTGAACAAGAGAAAACTGCACATCAGCTGAACATAAGTCGCTGGATATCATGCAACACTTCACTGGAGCATCAACCGGCTCTCAGGCGGCCACTGTCACACGCAGCTGAGTTTGTCTTCAAGCTAACGTGCTATTTCAGGCGTCACTACATCAGCTATTAAAATTCTCAGAGTATATAGCAGTATGGCTGCCATCGTGTATTCAGTGAATAAGGCATAGAAAAGTCTTTTCTCCTCTTCCTTTGAGCCCAGGGTGGAAAGTGATCTAATTTTAAATATATTTGGAAATCATGGCAGAGAGGAAGATCATTCTGTTGTCCTATAATACAGTGTACACTCTGATTCATTCATCAACAAACCTCTCCACAATGCTCTGCTTGTGCTTTGTCACCTCTCCATTCTCCTCATTCTTCAATAAATGGAGGTCAGCAAACATCACTGGCAAGTGAAAACGCATTGCCTTTCAGTATAATCACAGCCTAATATATAAAATCTGAAGCTCTTTACCCTCAATTGGAATGAAAACCAACTCAAGTAGAATTAATGTCATAATTTATAAGGCCATGAAATAACCCACCAGGCAGACTGGAAGTTATATCACGCACTTGTGACCTTTCAGGATGAATCTCTCCAGTGCAGTGCCAATGATTCAATCAGCTGAGCCTGAAATGGCTCCAGCTGGGACACCGATTCCTACTGAGGGCACAAAAGCGCCCAAAAATTGATAATGCCATGCTGCAGTCTGGGTGCAAAATAAAGCACATTTCTGTCATTTGGAGCCCTGAAGGAGGTGAGAGGAAATATTACGTGAATATGTTTGAGGAGCAAGTTGTTATTTTAAAGGCATATACTGCTGCTTTAGATGAGCCTCCCCGCAGTGAAAAAAATTGACTTTTTCCTAGGTGTGCTGAATGACGGCGTGAAGCATGAATAAGTTATAAGTGAAAGTCAGGCTCCCCGACCTCCCTGCTCTCGTCCCTGCAGTGCAGCGCAGCTCTATGTGTGTATGTGTGCGTGTGGTTACTGTAATGCAATGGTTAATGTACTATCATCCACATGGCAGTGAGGAAATATTCAGATTTATGCTCCTGCCAACACCTGTGACGGGTAGAGTATGCGCACACACACACACACACACACACACACACACACACACACACACACACACATATACACACACACACATATACACACACAAAGCAGGAAGTGGGAACATTCACTTTGCTCATATTGAATATAAAAGTTATGTATCTTCTATGGCCATAAAAAGAATCAGAGATGCTAGCTGGGGATGCAGATGACTACGCAACGCAGTGCCAAGTCAGGAAGAGGAATCGAAAACTGGAACGTTAATCAGAGGACATGCATTTTGTATGAAGGTGGGGAGGGGGCTTCGTACAGTGTGAAGGCAGTGTGACTACAGTATAAGACAGCAATGAATTATAAATGGAATAAATGATGGTCTCAGTTGGGTCATTAATGGTTTGAATTATTAACTTCTTTTGGACTCAGGTGTGATTTTAATAACAGTAAATCATCAATTTTAGTCAGTTTCAAGGTTCTTAAAGTTCCAATCTGGGATCCTGTTTGTCTCACCTTCAGAAATCACAGCTAAGACAGAAGAATAGGAGGCACTCTCTGACTTCAACTCTTCAATAATGTATGTTTGTGACCATACTTCCAGATTGGCTGTTAAGGTCTACATTATAAACAAGCTCCCTATGAAGAGGAGCTTTTGTTTGGCAGCAAAAGATCTTTGGCTAAGATTTGAGAAAGATTTTCTTACTTTGCAGACGCAATCATTGTTTCTTCATCATTTTAGTAAAAAATGCAATCTGGACAGTGTTGCATTTCTTAAGAAATGTGTTTGCTATTTAAAGTTAGTAGTATATGAATGTCATATATAGTGAAGGTTTGGCTTGTGTCCAGACAAGAACCACTAATGTTCCAAATAGCAAAAAAAAAAAAAAAAAAACTTTTTAGTTTTCTTTTTGTTGTACTTTTTCTTTTATTGCATATTTGGCAGTACAGATAGAGCCAGAGAGGCCTGGCCAGACTGGCCAATCAAAATGATTGCGATTATATATGCAAGTTAACCACCAGGAAACCAGGATGCTCCATTAAAAAATGAATAAATAAACATGCCCTCACATTTGATTTTCATTCATCCACCAATCATCTATACCTGCTGATCCTGAGCAGGGTTACACAGGGGGTGAAGCATCGTACAGCCAGAGCAGGGGGCCAATCGAACACCTAGAGACATGCAGCCATTCACACTCACTTCTGATGAGAAAACGTCAATCTGTGGACAATGAGAGGCAACCAGAGAACATAGATTTGAACTTAAGACCCTCTAGCTCAGAGGCAGCCGCACATCACTGAGCCGTGTTGGTTTTGAAGTAAAAAAAACTGTTTCATCTGGATAAAACTCGGCTCACAGTTCATTGCAAATGTGGGTACTTAAGAAAATCAGTTGCTTGCAGGTATTTGGCTCTTGAACCTCCCCCATGTATTTGTTTTTTTTAATTCCAAGTCCCTTCTCATGCAGTATTGAGTGTGGCAGACAGTCAGGCACACAGACAGGTATTTTTGCTGGCCTGCAGAGTGGCATGCCAGGGGACAAAGCTTCTTAAAGCGAATGACATTTGCTTCCAACATGGTTCCTCGCCCTCTCTACATGTCTTGTTTCTCTATCGAGCTCGAGCTGTCCCCTCAGGCAGAGCCAACACCTCGTCTCTATTCTTCTGACACCAGCACAGATAAATACTGCCAGCCACAGACACACACGGCCGCTCTCACTCTCTCCCACACAGGCACACACACACTGACCTCAGAGGTCCGATCAATAAACCACCTACAGCACTTTTCCAAAGCTTAGAGAGAGACATTGCAGGACTGTCTGTGTGTGTTTGTGTGTGTGTGTGCATTTTGTTACTGCTCTCCAAAATAAACAAGGCAATCTATAAGACCATTAGTGATATTGCATTACTCTCCTTGGAATTCACATCTCAGCACAGGTTATCTGTTTGCACAAAGGAATCCATTCTTAACAATGTGGCTATAAAAAAAACAGAGAATAGCAGTGTTGTGACAAGTGTTTGACCCCTCCCTGGACCACGCGTCGCCTTCTATTTAACACTGACTGGATCAATCACACTGAGCACATGGTGAGAGATGAGTTGACTTGCTTATGGCACCATTAGATGTGGTGCAGAAGACCATTTAGAATGCACAGCTGCACAATCCTCCACTTTCCTCATGCAAAGGCAGCTTGCTACTTTCATGGATTTTCATAGAACAACATCAGTTTTTGCTGTTTCTGCCTCTTCCGTTCTCTGGCTTCTACTGTCACAGTGGTAAATCGACAGAAATGACTAATAACATTCATTCATTCTGGTCATTTGTGCTGGTTCATACGCTTCAGGTGTGGCAAAAGTCAATAAAATCAATTCTGAAAAAAGAGAAATATCATAAGTTGTTGTGTGAATGACTAAATATTATAATAAGATCTGACAGAAGAATAGGTTAGAACAGTGGTTCCCAAAGTGGACATCATGGCAGCCCAGGGTCCCCTGAGGATGGGCCAAGGTTGTGTCGTGGAATGTGAAGGCCAAATGTACAAACCACAACAGGCCAAAACACTCAAATTCTGCTGTTTAGCAGTTTCAGAGAAAAATGGTTGTTTTAAAGGTGTCCAACAAAGTTCTGCAGGAGTCAGAAGTCTGAAGAGCAGGTGCTTTTATTGCCAGCAACAAAAGGAGAATACTCCAAGAGACACAATGCATGTAATCCCAAAGAGCATCTAACTTACAATGGTCTGTGCTCTGTCTTTTATACAGTCTTGGTCAGTGATTACCACGTCCCTGGGGGCATCTTCTCTTTTTTGTAAAATCACTCTAATTTTCCACCATTACGTTATCTTTTGGCCGCCGTGTTGCCCTGAATTCCCCTATCTTTCCCAGGTCTGTGTTGATATATGACAGGTGCTTTCCAAATTACACCATTATCTTCAGACTTTTCTGTTCTAACAAACCAGAGAATACATGTTATATATCATAAAGGCACGTTAAACAATACTATTATTATTATTAGATCACCTCCAAATCACAGTGAGAGTATATTATTGAACCATAGTGTAATTAAACCCATAGTGTGATTGTAGGAACACTCAGTTTATCCATAGTAAGCATTCAAACACAACTTATATCTATTTAAGCTAAACAGTAAGGTTATGTAAAGTTACACAGAAAAGTAGCTGCCAAGGCGGCTGCACAAACACCTGCAAGGCCATGGAAAATCTCTAAAAGCCCTGATAGAGAGATCTTATGATTGTTCTATCTTTGCCATAGCGCATCAGCTGTTACCAGGTGTTATTCTATGCAAACCACCTACTATCACAGCATCACATTCTAACAAATCACTAACAACATAACAGTATTAATCTCAATAAGTCACTCGCTGTCAACTATTATCTTCAGCTACCATTGATTAAAACATTATATTCCATGTCTTCAAATAACACATATCATCATCACTTTATCTGTTAGAAAAATTATACCACAGTTGCAACAAGATTCTATATCATTTTTACCACATTAAAAAGTACAGGGCCTTAATATTACGTACATTTTTGTATTGTGTTTTTAAACCTGTCAAAATGGAAGAAATAGCAATAAGAAATCAACGTTAAAAGTAACACTGAAAGCTGATGTTGATGAAGTTATCCTGCATACAAGAATGATGGTTTTTCCTGTTGTCAAAGGAACAAAACTCGTTTTCTGGCACAAGTTTTGCACATGAACGGCAGTCAGACGTAATGACTGACACACCAATATCAATCGCTATAAATACAGTACAGCTCAGAGAACTGCTAAGAGATCTAAGTGACTGATCATGGGCTGGGCCAAAATGACTATATCAGGCTTCACAGTGAAAGCTACTTAGCTTCAGCTTTTCATGAAGAGGAGAAGCTAGCTGTCCCACACCGTTCCTGCACCAGAATACCTCAACTGCAGGGAACAGCTAGCAAATGCTGCAATGGTGCCAAGTAACCTCATGAGGCATCTTGAGAGAAAACACCCTTCTACGGCCAAAAAAGTTGCCCATTAACATGACCTGCATGACGACACGCCTACAGTCAGTTCAAAAGAGCAGAAATCAAAAAGGATGAGCAAGTTATCACATTCTCAAAATAATGTTCTGCATGTCGATCGATTGCAGCAAGTTGCACCCCGATTTGGCCGATGCAACATCATTTGTGTATCTCTTTCCAGTTCTGACGGGGAACTAAAATGCCGAATTGTCCTCCAAGATGTCCAGCTGAACTTCCCCTTAGCACTGCATGGGCTACAATTTTCCAAGACAGTGTGGTTTTTAAGTGACCGTGATCCTGTTGACTTGACACATTATTCAGTTCCCTCAAAGGACCAAAAGTGATCAAATCTCCAGTAAACATCTCTCAGACAGCTTTGCTTTGTTCAGGCAACACGCAAATCCAATTGCTTTTTAAGACCAGTCATAAAAGCTGGCTCGTCCACTTGTTATGTTTCAAGCCTCTCTCATTGGATTTGTGTTTGGACAGTATAATCCTTTGTTTTCATTACTGTATTGGTTGTCTTGGTAACAGTACATTTGTACATGCTGGCTAAGATTATGTTTCTGGACTAGAAACGCTGGGCGCACCACAGTGTTTGAATCTATGGGAATTTATTGGTGGCAGCACTGTGAGACGTGGAATAAAACATCTTTGACTCCACTGCTTCGCTAAGTGGCCTTCATTTTTGCTGTGTTGTTGTTATTTTAGTCACATCTGATTTTTATTTTCTTTCAGTTGAGCAGAACAAGTCGAAGCAGAGCTTGAATTTCTGTTGTCACCCCAAAACATGTAGTTGTAATGAATGAGAGCATACCGGTATGCTTTGAAGTCTTGGTTACAAATCACAACGGTGCACCTGGAAAACCTGCTCCCCATAATTAGGCAGTATCTTTTCCTGGATTCACATGGGGCAGCATGATGTAATCTCATGATACAGTGATAAAAATGCTCATTTGTAGCCACATTTGTAATGTTGAGCTAGCTCTGGGAGCATCTCTCCCCACACTGCTCTCCCAGTTTATGAATATTCTCCATGAGGACACATCGATTCACTTCTGCTTGTAGGCCAGACATCGACTCTGAGCTTCAGCTAATCAAAGAGCCAATTAATACAGGCAGCAGTATGCACACCGAGCTGCTGCGTGAATCAGTGACATACTAAGCTTCACAGGCGCAAAGATTTTGTCAACTAGATAAGACAAATCATGTCAGCTGTTGAGCTGTGGAGAATGGCCTGAAAATTTGTCTTAACCTCAGTCAGGTCACCATCCTCCTATTGCACTACCAAGAAAATCAGCAAAGAAATAAAGACGCATAGAGGTTGCCATTAAAGCAGATCTGATATTTTCACAGAACTTGAATCTTTTAGTTGAACAGAGCAAATTACCATTTTCCAGTGTGGAAAGTGTTTTTGTTTTTTGTTTTTTTAAGCATAAATCCCCACAGGCAGCCATTTAAATCACACATGTCCCCCATGTCTATATGCTGTGTACTTAATAACAGGGCATATAAAGCTATGGAGGAAATGATAATGAATTCAATTCTGTTCTTGTGCACTCCACATGGAACCTATTCAAGAACTACTTATGTCCTGCTAACTTCAGTAATTCATTGGAAGATTATTTTAAGTACTCTATTGTCAGGTGAGGACAGTTTGTTTGGCCACCGTCCTCTCTCCTCCTCAGGACCTCTGCTGCCAACAGCTGGCTCCACAGACAGTGATGCTGTAAAGGTCAGAAAAGGGGGTGGACTGAATGGACAGATGCTTCAGGAGCACCTTCATGCTGGTGATGCCATGCATCTGGTGTGAGTTCACTGTCAAACTGTGTCCAGACAGATAATCCAGACAGCACTGCATGTGAAAACACAACGTCCCACCAGTACCAGAAAATACATGACCCCATCAGCAAAGTTTTTACTTTGACAGAGGGCTGGTTTTGTCTTAAAAGTATCAACTTGGTTGCCTCATAAGATACAGTTGAAGGTGAAGTTCACTGTGTTCAGGAACTAACTGCCAAGAAGATTTCACTTCTATTGCTATTCTAGTCAAGATTATTGTCGCTGAGTGTGAGTTCTCACAGCAGTAGTGTATCTGTACAAGGTTCCCAGTGCATTTAACAATAGTAAGACTCCACTATTCGTCCTGTAGTGGTTGGCAAAGCACACAATGTATTGAGAGAAGTTGGATCACCAACACAGCCAAAGCTGCAGTGGAGCCAAAGCTCTGTGTTTAGCCCAGATGGAACAGAACAGGGCACTTGACTAGTTCACGGTCCATCTCATCACCAAGTGTCTTTGGCTCTCTCAAGCTTTGTCATTGTGCAGCTAAACATTCAAGTGCCATGTTTGGTCACCCGTAGAACAAACCAGCCCATTCATACAGTCCAATAGCCCCAGGGTGGATGAAAGGGGGTCATTGCAAATAAAATGCCTCTACTTGCATTTAAACTCCCCCTACTCTCGCCAAACTCTCCCCTCTGTCTTTTCTCTCTATTCAAACTAATTTTCTTGAGCTTTGCTATAAGACAAGGAAGTGGCCAGGAGCCAGAGTTTGGCTGTTGGGGAGCTGAAACTTGAATGCCAAGCCCTCGAGTCCTCAGAGGAGAGATGGGATTTATAGCTGGAATGTGAGGGGTTTGGCTGGGCATGAAAAAGATTGGACACATTGGCGGTTGCTGATGCCAGGGCCTCCTAGCTCGATACCCTGCTGAGCTCCAAATATGGCAATCATGAAGCTGAAAATAATTTGAGCGTCCTGGAAATTTTTGTTGAAGTAATGTCCTAATATTCAAATCATCAACTGTCCCCTTTCAGAACCAGAAAGTGACTGAATCTGTAGTCTTTTTTTCTCTGGGGAAAGTAAAGAAAATAGCTGTGTGAGGAACAATGAACGGCAGAACTGGGTCACTAGCATTAGCAACAGCGGCTGTCAAACAAAAAAGACTTTTACATCCAGAAACTCTTATGACTCTGATCAATGTCACAGCACTGAGCACACAGTTTGATTGCAAAGTGGTCTCTGGAAACCACAATACCAGACCTTAAATTACACAAATACCTATGCCTTTAATTCACTATCCGGCCATCTTTGGCTTTCTGCAACACCTCAACTCGACTCGCCAGGAACTCGCATCTGTGCTTCAGGTTACTGTCATGTATCCAAACCTTCCTCCACACACCATTTCACTTCATTTTAGCTCTGCTGCAGTATCTCCAGGTATGCAACTGTCACATCCTGCTGCATTCACCAACACCTCCCTCTCCACATGCCAGCATTGATAATGGAATATAGTGTGTAGAATGGGAATGTTCTGAACTGCAAATACCTCCATGACCGCAGCAGTAATGGCTCCGTCAAATGGTTTCTGTTGGCTCTTTTAGAAGTGAATAACATTCTGTTAATCTTGAAGCAAAAGGTCAAGGACTCCTGAACGTAATCTTCAAATGATGAGCATCATTTAAAGAGCCTCGGGCCAATTGAATAAAGTGAAGGGTTTACTCATAGAGCTCAATATTGTCACTGATGTGTGAAAACCTCCTAAGTAAGGCAAATTTAGGTGATTCTTGAACAACTTTCTCACATTTGTTATCCAAATCAAAGCCCATGTGCGGGAAGTGCTATGTGAATTGCTTTAAATTTTTTCTGACTTTATAGGGTAAAAAAAAAAAAAACATTTTTCTGACATATAGTGTTAAGTCCACTGCGAAGGTATGTTTCATTTATCTTGCACTTAAGTAAGCTGTCGATGCATGCTGTGCACTCAGCCACAGAGAAATCCCACTGACTGCACCAGCAGTTAAATGCATTTTACATCATTATTCAATATTCAGAGCTGTGTGGGTTGTGAAGGCAAGCACACAAACACATTCCAGAAAACAATACTACTGTATCAAGTCCACAGTGACTTTTATGAAAGCAGCTAATCGTTAATACGATTAATGTAGGTAAGCACATGTTCACCATCGGCCTCTACGCTCGGCATCCAGCTTAGTTTAAGTTGTCTATAATTGATAACAGCATGTATACACTATTTGTATTATTCATTGACCATGTCAGTTGCAATTCACTTCAAACACGTTGCATTGCAGTGAAGCATGGGAGGGTGTTTAGTGCTGAAACCTCATAGAAATTCATGTAGACCTGAAGGAATTTAAACTACTTATCATATGAAGTTGAGGCTGAACTGTACTTTTTAATCTTTGCAGAGTGAGTACATATTTGCATGCATTAAAACGGCAGCAGCACAGAGATTGTGCTTGCGCTCTCAAATCATTGCTTACGTTATTCAGCATTAGAAACTTTTGACAGCTCATGACACAAGCGAGTAGATCCTTTTGCTTTGTATTTCAAGTCTCCATAATTTTTCCAGGCATTTTTGACTAAAACATAAGATGCGTCCACGAAGTCAAATACTCTGAGGTCCCCACAGAGACTAACAACGCCAACAAACAGGCCTATTGTACTGATAAACAGAAGATTTAGCTTTATGAGATATCCAGTGGAACATTGGCTACCATGATACGGACGAGTCCAAACAAGCAATTTGTCCCTTGACTCATGTACATGGAGAACAAAGAATAAATTGGATAGTATTAGTATGAATAAACAAAGGCCCTTTGGGTACTTGCAGGGCACAGCTAACAAGCTAGTGGTCAAACAAAAACACGGCATTCTGTAAATTTAACATGCAAGACAGAGGAGATAGTATTTGACCAAAAAATACAAATTGTAACACAATCAGATTGTTTAGTTACTGTGAATGGACAATATGTAGGCCATTAGCATTTTCTGCATATATAAATAAATTGATACGTGGGAATAAAAAGATTTGTCAAACATTGTTTTTTCATACCGTAAAATTGTTCATAACCATTGCTCAAGTGTTCCAAGTCCCTAATTTTCAGTTATTTTATTCTATTTAAAAAACACGATTAAATTTTATTGTTTACATGTGAGAAATGCTTGTTTCTGTGGTGTGTTTAGTGTTCATTTCAAAAATGCGGTGCATAATCTATTTACAGTTTCATTCAGGAACTTGCAGACCTATAATGAAGGATCCTGAGCTCATGTTTACCAAAGACAAGCAATGCAAAGCCATCCAAAAGTCAATGAACAACACATGCAGCAAACCAAGTTGAAAACTAAAGACAAAGCTGTGAAGACGCTCCGCTGAGACAATGACAGCAGCATGCACGTGCATTCAACTCCCAGGTTTAGAACGCATGGAGCAATCGAGCCCCCTAAACACCCCCACCCCATCCCATCCCGACCCACTCCACCCCTCCGATGTATGACATCCCATTGTGCATGTGCTAAGAGAGAAAAAAAAGACCCTAAACCTACTCCCTCTAAAGGAATGGTCCCATTGAAAGTGAATCAAGCAACAAAGGAGGCACTTACATTCAAGCGCCTCACATGGTCCTCCGACAGAAAGAAGAGAAGCGTGCAATGATTCCAGTCTGAGGAAACAATAGTAACCTTGGGGAGAGAGAGAGAGAGAGAGAGAGAGAGAGAGAGAGAGAGAAAGTGGAGGGAGAGAGAGAGAGTGAGAGAGATGGAAAATAAAGGTGAGAGAAGACGCAGATTCATGCATCCGCACACCCAGCGTACACGCAAATCAAAACACTTAGGATCTTTTCTTGCATCTCCCCTCCTCCTCCTCCTCCTCCTGTTCAGCTTTTCCCCCTCGCTCTATCACCCCCCCCCCCCATACCCATGCCTTCGGGTTTTACTTGTCATGTGTTCAGAGCGTGAATCGGG